>JASAMZ010014138.1:0-33989 GCA_030248115.1 Linhomoeus sp. GSCO2_2 | reverse complement strand
CGTCACTTCTGACACTCTGAGCTGCCCGCAGGGCCAAATCTGGTGCATATTTGGTCGTTATGGTGTAATTCTGCGCTTAATAATGAACTGTCATGTTCATGTTTGCTAAATTGTGGGAGATTTTGCTACCAACAAGGTAACTTCTACCCACAATCCGGAAAAAAAGTTTTTTTTCAATTGGAAAAAAAAGTTGGCCGACTTTTTTTTTAATAAAAAAAGATTTTTTTCCAAAAAAATTAGGAAAAAACTTTACATCTCTACACCGAGCACACCTGAACGCTAGCTCTTCCTTTGCATGGCGGTGCGGTAGTCGTCATAACGTTAAAAGACCTGTCTACTGACCGTCTTCACGCAGCGACCGTCGGAGGCGAATCTGACCGTCTTCATGTCATTCCTTCAACAGTGTTTGTCCCCTTGGCCTCACTGGCGATGGCGACAAATCTACCGGGACAATTTCAAAGACTTTGGCACTGGCGATTGGCGCCTCTACATGTCGGGCCACCTTCCGCCCTATCGGAAATCCCTCTGCCTGGGAGCGACGCGCTACTGTCCAGTTTTCGATTTCGAGCTGCTTCTTGCAGAGAGAAGGCGGCTGCACGCGGTCGTATCTTTTGTTCCCAATGGCCATGCCTTCACGTTCTACTGGTGGGACATGTGGGTCACTACTCCAGTCGCGATCCTAGGCGGTTTGGGCTCTCTCCTCCTGGTCTACGGCGCCTTCAGAGGAGAAGAGGGGGCAAACTCCGCCAGGGATTTCCATTACTTTGAAGTGCTCACTGACCTGTTCGGTGCTGTGACAAGCCTGCTCCACTCCAGCAATCTTGTCAGCGCTTTCCGCGTGTGGAAGCAAGGCTGCTGGTTGAGAGTGCCCGTTGACCAGGTCACTACTCGCACTAAAGCCCGTTCAACAACGCAATTAGGGATATTTTCAAGGTATTGTCAAAGTTCCCATTTTGACAATTTCAAACAACTTGAATTTCAAAGTTTCTTTGCACGAATGTACGGAGCATAGTCTGCCAAGCATTTAACAAAATAACTTCATTTTTGGATGAACGTAATTAGGTAGGTATATTTTTGAGCTCTGCGTCGTCAAAATTCCCAAATTTCGACAATTTCAAATAGCTTTAAAATTTCAGTACGTTTTTATGGTTTGTCGGGCATAGTGTGCCAACTATTTAGCAAATAGTCCCAGATTTTTGGTAATTAACCAATTTAGGGACAATATCAAGGTTATTTCAAAATTGCCAAATTTTGACAATTTCAAACAGCTTGAATTTTAAATATCTTTATGCGGAAGTATCGGGCGAAGTATGTCAAGTAATTATAAAGCAGTTTCAGATTTTAGAATTCAAAAAATTAAAGATATTTTCAAGGGTTTTGGCAAATGTAGCAGATTACGGCATTTTCAAATCATTAAAGCTTAGCGACATTTATCGATGAATGTATACGGCAACGTATCTTTTTGCCACGTATTCGGTAGAAAACCAAACGCTGCAATTCTGTTCACTATCAAATTATACAATCTACAGCAACGGTACCGTAACAGTCCGCATTTGTGACCCAAAAGAGAAGGGCGTTGTCCCATTTAGACCCTATTTATTCCAAAGTGAACCTGCGGCGAACATTCCTGATCCGTTTATGGATCAGTACCGACCAATGCGCCTTATATGTAGGCATCGATTACCCAACAATGGCACAAACTTTATTCGGAAACTCGAGGTAACTGCGGCGATACTCCCCGAAGAAATGCTCAACTTTCTATTCTGACACACTATTGAATGTATTACTGCTCAGATGCACGACACACTATGGAATGCCAATCAATCATCATCTGGCACCCAGTTATTACTCTAATCTTGTTTTCATGCTTCACACCTGGAACTCGTCTGCCTTAAGGCGCTTTTACATGAAATGTAATGTAATGAAATAAATGAAATGTATTTTGAAAGTGAGGGGTCGGGAACTTGAATAACTTTGGGGCCCACGGCCAGGTCGGCAGCCTTCTCCAACGGGTTACTGTAGCTCCCTTTTGAACTTTTGGGTTACTGTAGCTCGCGATAGCACCCTTTTGAACGCCATTCTCGCGATTTTAAGACGGCTTGAATTAGCTATGTTTGCTATTTAACACGGCACCCATTTAAACTTTTGGGTTGAACGTGACAATACCCTGTGTTAACTCGTCCTTTGCGTGGTGCATATCTTTGCTATTTAACACGGCACCCTTTTGAACTTTTGGGTTACTGTAGCTCGCGATATTCAAACTTTTGAGTTTTGACCAATAGAAGAACAAATCATCAGTGAGTCAATAGCTATCCAGCAACTCAAGATCGTCTCTCTACGACGCACGCTGCGCGAGTTAGAGCGATTTCTATGCTAAAAACGCAAGAATGTCGCTTTGCGTGGTGCGTGTTTGCGCAATTAACAAATTTTTCACGCCAATTGAAAGAGCACGTCGAGACCTTTTAGTTGACCTATAAAGCACGGCGCTCTACGACGTAAGACGAGCGTGTTAGAGCCGTTTTGCGTTTTGGACCTTCAAGTTATTGTAGCGCGCGCAATTCAAACTTTTGAATTTCGACTTCTCTTAACGGAATTATCAGTGTGCCGAAACCTATTCAACGAACTCAAGATCGTCTCTCTACGACGGAAGACGAGCGAGTTAGATAAGTTTCGCGTTTTAAACCTGTGGGTTACTGTAGCTCGCGAAATTCAAACTTTTGAGTTTCGACCAATAGAAGAACAAATGATCAGTGAGTCGAGAGCTATCCATTCAACTCAAGATCGTCTCGCTGCGACGCACGCTGAGCGAGTTAGAGCGATTTCTGCATTAATAACGCGAGAATATCGCTTTTCGTGTTGCGTGTTTGCGTAATTAAGAAAACGTTTAATGCCAAGCGAAAGAGCACGTCGAGACCTTTTAGTTGACCTATCGCACGCCGCTCTACGACGTAAGACGAGCGAGTTACAGCCGTTTTCCGTTTTGACCTTCGAGTTACTGTAACTCGCGAAATTCAAACTTTTGAATTTCGAAACCTCTTACCTGAATGATCAGTGAGTCTAGAGCTATCCATAAAGCCCAAGATCGCCTTCCTACGACTTACCAACGCCGAGATCTGAGAGCGTGACTAACGGACGCACGCACGCACGAACAGACGATAAGCTCTCGTAGGGGTTCGCCCGGCTGAGGGCGGGCGAAACAAGCTCCGGTATTAAAAAGTTGAGTTTGTATTCTGACTGACATTGCAAAGAGTTGCGTTCTTTCTGCAGAGAGTGCGAGAGTTCATCGCCCGCATGCTCCGCTTCATGAGCCCCCGCTTCGCAATATATTCATGAGCCCCCGCCCCCGTATTGCATTAGCAATATTGATTTCGCCCGCGATTTGGCTTTTAGAGCAAGAACATCCCTCTTTCAAGCAACACTTTTAAAAAAGTTACAAATACTTGTATAAGTTTTGGCAAACAATTGACAGAGCACAAAAGAGCACACTACGAGCAATCAAACCGTGTCGCACTTCTGCATGCAGCAAGGAGCGATCTTAGTGTAAAAATCGCGAGAATGGCGTTTTCTGCGGTGTGGGTTTGCGTAATTGAACAAAGTTTTGTAGCCGCATGAAAGAGCACGTCGAAAGCTTTCACCTGGCGTGTCGATTGCCACTCCACGACGTAAGACAAGCGAGGTAGAGCCGTTTTGTGCTTTTGCACCTTCTAGTTACTGTAACTCGCGAAATTAAAACTTTTGAATTTCCACTAATGGAAGAACAAATGATCAGTGAGTCGGGAGCTATCCAAAAGCTCGTGATCGGCTCTCTACGACGCGCGTTGAGCGAGTTAGAGCGATCTTAGTGTTAAAATCCCGTGAATGGCGTTTCAGCGGTGCGTGTTTGCGTAATTGAACAAAGTTTTGCAGCCGCATGAAAGAGCACGTCGAGAGCTTTCACCTGGTGTGTCGATTGCCGCTCTACAGCGTAAGACGAGCGAGTTAGAGCCGTTTTGTGCTTTTGCACTTTCGAGTTACTGTAACTCGCGAAATTCAAACTTTTGAATTTCGACCGATGGGAGAACAAATGATCAGTGAGTCGGGAGCTATACAAAAAGCTCGAGATCGTCTCTCTACGACGCAAGTTGAGCAAGTTGAGCGATCTTAGCGTCAAAATCCCGAGAATGGCGTTTTCAGCGGTGCGTGTTTGCGTAATTGAATAAAGTTGTGTAGCCGCATGAAAGAGCACGTCGAGAGCTTTCACCTGGTGTGTCGATTGCCGCTCTACGACGTAAGACGAGCGAGTTAGAGCCGTTTTGTGCTTTTGCACTTTCGAGTTACTGTAACTCGCGAAATTCAAACATTTGAATTTCGACCGATGGGAGAACAAATGATCAGTGAGTCGGGAGCTATACAAAAAGCTCGAGATCGTCTCTCTACGACGCAAGTTGAGCAAGTTGAGCGATCTTAGCGTCAAAATCCCGAGAATGGCGTTTTCAGCGGTGCGTGTTTGCGTAATTGAAGAAAGTTGTGTAGCCGCATGAAAGAGCACGTCGAGAGCTTTCACCTGACGTGTCGATTGCCGCTCTACGACGTAAGACGAGCGAGGTAGAGCCGTTTTGCGTTTTGACCTTCGGGTTACTGTAGCGCGCGCAATTCAAACTTTTGAATTTCGAAACCTCTTAGCTGAATGATCAGTGAGTCGAGACCTATCCGTAGAGCCCAAAATCTCCGTTCTACGACTTTCCAACGCCGAGATCTGAGAGCGTTACGCACGCACGCACGCACGCATGGACGGACGGACGGACGTACGTACGCACGCACGCCGAGCTCTCGTAGGGTGTCGCCCGCCTGAGGGCGGGCGAAAAAACTCGAAAGACTGAAAAATGTCGACTTGGCTCCTTCTTGCAGAACACCCGCGATATAGGGTAGGTAGGCAACTGAGCTATGGTGTACTTAGTGTCGCCCCTACACAATTGTTCGCCCCAAACGTTTGCTTTACGCAGCTCATACTAGGAGCTGGCACCAAATGCCGCAACTGCAGTAACCCTAAAACAGTGAATGCCGTCGCAGGTCGCCCTCTATTTGGACAACCCCCTTCTGGCCTTCAACCAAGTGTCATTACTTCTATTGGCCAAGGAGCGAGCGGCAGCCCTGGAGGACGACTACCATTTCTTGACCATCCAACGTCCCCGCGTTGTAACAATGCGCGCAATTGGCGCCACATACGGCTTGTACCTTCTACTGGGCGCCCCAATGTTCCTGCAAGCAAACCTGGACCGACCTGGCTATTCACTGCCGCACTGGGCGTTCATCTTAGCGCACTGCGTCGCCTGGGGAGGACACCTAGTCTTTGTGATGAGTCTGTTCACAATGCAGCTGTACTACGTGGTGCGATTTCGCTACAAGTACGCCAAGTGGGCTGCACCAGCCACCACTTCTGGAATTGATCAGGTCTGACTCGGGAATGACCACTTGTTGCTTTGCGGGTCCGCAGCTGAAGCTAGGCGTGTTGTCGAATGTGGGCTTTAAGAGAGTTGCGACTCCGAATTTGCGATAGGAAAATTAGGAAAATTTCCTAGTTTTGCGATAGGAGTGACCAGAAGGCCGTGCTGATCATTGGTTGGTTGGTATCCTGCGTTGTGAGCTTCTTTACCTCCCAAAATTCTTTGGCTTTGCCCCCGTCTACTAATCTTGTTAAAATTCGGGAGCGGGATCAGGATCAGGATTGCTAGTTTTCAAAATGTGGCGGCAGGATTGGGTACGGGGTTGCGAGTTGTTCAAAATGGGTGATCGGGATCGGGATTGCGAATATTTCAAAATGCGGGATTGAGATTGCTAGTTTTAAACAAGCTCCGGTATTAAAAAGTTGAGTTTGTATTCTGACTGACATTGCAAAGAGTTGCATTCTTTCTGCAGAGAGTGCGAGAGTTCTTCGCCCGCATGCTCCGCTTCATGAGCCCCCTCTACGCAAGAGGGTATTGCATAGCAATATTGATTTCGCCCGCGATTTGGCTTTTAGAGCAAGAACATCCCTCTGTCAAGCAACGCTTTTAAAAAAGTGACAAAAACTTGTAAAAGCTTTGGCAAGCAATTGACAGAGCACAAAAGAGCGCACTACGAGCAATCAAACCGTGTAGCACTTCTGCATGTAGCAAAGAGCGATCTTAGTGTTAAAATCTCGAGAATGGCGCCTTCTGCGGTGCGTGTTTGCGTAATTGAAAAACGTTTTGCGGCCGCATGAAAGAGCACGTCGAGAGCTTTCACCTGACGTGTCGATTGCCGCTCTACGACGTAAGACGGGCGAGTTAGGGCCGTATTGTGCTTTGCACTTTCGAGTTACTGTAACTCGCGAAATTCAAACTTTTGAGTTCCGACCAATGGGAGAACAAATGATCAGTGAGTCGGGAGCTATCCAAAAAGCTCAAGATCGTCTCTCTACGACGCAAGTTGAGCGCCTTAGAGCGATTTTAACGTCAAAATGCCAAGAATGGCGTTTTCAGCGGTGCGTGTTTGCGTAATTGAAAACCTTGTTGCTGCCGCATGAAAAAGCACGTCGAGAGCTTTCACCTGACGTGTCGACCGCCGCTCTACGACGTAAGACGAGCGAGTTAGAGCCGCTTTGCGTTTTGGACCTTCGGGTTACTGTAACTCGAGAAATTCAAATTTTTGAGTTTCGACACCCATTATGACTAATGAATCAGTGAGTCGAGACCTATCCATAGAGTCCAAGAGCGTCTCTCTACGACTTTCCAACGCCGAGATCTGAGAGCGTGACGGACGGACGCACGGACGCACAGACGCACGCACGCACGCACGCCGAGCTCTCGTATGGTGTCGGCCGCCTGAGGGCGGGCGAAAAAATGCGGGATCAGGATTGCGATTATTTCAAAATGCGTAGCTGGATTGGGATTGGGAAAATGCGTCGGGATCCCATTTCCAGGATCCCGCACGAACTCTAGTACAAAGACGATTGTCCGCTTCAGGCGTCGCTGCTGGAGCGAAGGGCGATGATCAGACGACACTTGGGGCTGTTGCTGGGTTCCACGGGCCTCAATCTCGTCTGCTTCTCCATCATCTGCACCTGCAGTCTCGTCGTCTTCTTCTTTCAGTTCTTTCGCTGGAGAGCTCTGCCCTTTCCTTGGAGGGGCCGGCTGGTCAAGATGCTGTATGGGCAGCGTAAGAGGAGCAAATCTGTCTATCGGCTGGCTTCCGATGCCAACTGCAGCTGTGGCATTCTCTTCTACGTGCTGTTCACGACAAGATACAATGCGGCTTTCAAGTGGCTGCTGACTACTTTTGGTAGTTGGATTAAGAAGCTGGGTATTGGCCTGTTCGAGAGGTTTCGTTCGTTTGTTGATGTCGTCAAAGGAGTGAATTCGGATGAGTTTTGAATTGGTCGGTTGCCGCCAGTTTTCTCGGCCGGCCTCAGTCAAGCGACACCCCACGAGAGCTTGGCGTACTATGTCCGTCCGTAGCACCGTCAGATTCAGACGATGGCGGGGCGACGATGCTACATATCTAGACGATCGCTCGACGTTTCTCCCGCGGGGCGCCCCGCCCCCTGAATAGAAGAGAGAAATTGAGGCTAGGAATGATGATAATCTGACGTGGCCGAACGCGCGATCGCTGCTCGACAGACGTCGCCAAAGCCGCTCGCTAATCGATAATCGGCGCTTTGGACCGCCCGTGGCAAAACGCGTGTAGGGATCGTAAAACCGCCCCCCGGACGGCCAAACAGGAGTGAGGAGAGAAAAGAAGAAAGAATCTAAAATCTACAGATGAATAACTTCAGACGATACACCCACCGAACCGATAGATAGTTGCCTATGAATTAACCAAAACACTAAGACTAACACTAACACTAAGACACCAAAAGAAACAAAACGTCAAGAACGACGCCAAAGCGACACGAAAGCAGTGAAAGCAATCAACAAATGGAAAACAATCAAAATGTGCCGAACAATCACAAATACAGACTCGTAGGCATGGCATCAGGGCATAACCATGACCCGTTGTCGATGGCCCCACTGTAGTCATGGGTCACGGCTGCGATTTTGGTGAATTCGCCATCGCTCACACCGTATTACGACTCTTCTCAGTTAGGCATCACGACAACGCAGCGACGGACAATGTAGCGAGCGACATTGTAGCGACGGCATTGTGGCGAGTGGCGACGCGACAATGTAGCAGCGTGACACTATACCGGGTTTTTTCGCCGCGCCTCAGCGCGGCGAGGTGTATATATACGTATGACAATGTCTGTATGTGTGTGTGCGTCCGTCCGTGGCACCGAAGTAAGATATGTGACATATCCAGTAGAGTGTCGGACCACTCTCACCACCGGACCCTGTGGTCCGGTGGCCTAAAAAGTTTAGAGATTTTTTTTATTTTGTAACTGCTACGCTACAGCTACAGTTAGCCTATACTGACACTATTGCTGGTGCTCAGCGCAAAATTGCACAAACATCTACTATTGCAAAGGTGGAAGGGCAAAAAGTTTCTTTAGTTAACATTTGGTGGTTGCATGGTGAAAATTGGCAATGCAACTACAATTGTGCCAGTGCTGCGCGTCATGAATTGACAATTGCGCATGTGCAGCCCGAAATTTCTCTTAGTGAATGCACAACTTGCTTTTCAGGGGGGTCGATGCCTCTACATCAAGACTTCTTCAGATTCCATGCAGTCCAATAATGCATGATATTCACTTGTGCTTGTGTATGGTTGAATTTTGCTCTCAACATGAAACTGTACTGTTAGTTCATGAAAAATTTGCGGCGTGTGTGTACTTGTGCAGTCTTCAGCACAATTTATCGTCGCAATGTAACCAAGTGCTGTTACAGACTTTGCTCACCCGTCGTATTCTCTATAAGTCAACAAGACAGTTTGCAACACATTACGTCCCCCTATCAAACCGCAATGCATCAATGTTTGATCTAAGTTTACCCTTTGCCCTGACCCTGACTTGTAGGCAAAGTACCAGATTGAATTTCCATATTAAATACAAGACAGGAATTATGAGCCAGCAGAACGATGCATGATAAAAGTAGGGAAAAGGCACAATAGTAGGCTAAGAAATGCACTGCATTTCATCGACATTAGGTGATCTATGCAAGTGTAAGTTGTACATTCCAGGGTTGTTGCACCTTGTCTAGTGGCAGCACTGATAACACGCAAAACAATACAATGTTGTATTTTGAACCCGGCTTGGTCTTTGGTCAACAGTGATTTCCGAGACTTCAATGATGATATTTGTGAAATTTGAAGAGTAGAATCAAGAATGGATTCAATGGAAACAGTGGCTGGCACAACTGACCCCTCCCAGAGTGTAGGGGACAGTGAAAGTTCAGAATCTGCACTGGTCAGAGAGAAGGATTTGCAGAGATGTAAGATGTAATTGGGAAATACACAGCTGTCAATATCTCTTCATGTGTAGTGCCCCCTTTCTAGTGGGGCAGACAACCGATGGCCACTTAGCAGATGTGTCCGCATTGTCAGCGGATGGCACCATTTTTCAACTGGCCACATTGACACCCGCACAGCAGAACCTTACGATGCCTGACCCTCCTGAAGAGGCCATTGTGCAACCAGTTCCAGAGGCAGTGTCAGCTCCAATCGTTTGTCACATTCTATATACATATGTGCAAATATATTTGGTGCATTATTTCATATTATTCTATTTAGGCACAAATGTTGATGTATGATTCTTGCAGATCGAATACTGCCCCCCTCAGAGACCAGGAAATTGGACCTACCTCCTGAAATCTCCAACAGGGACGACATTTTGATCATTGGAAACGACCCTTTCTACAAACAGCGAGCTGAATTGGCAGAGGGAGAGCTGCCTGTCTTCATAGTCGAAGTGGTGAGCTTTACTGACCTGAGCTGTAATTTGTGCAGATTAAAACAATTTGTCTTGCTTCAGCCATTTCGCAACCCCAGTGGCTTCCGCAATGCAAAAGTGGTCAACCCGGCAGAATACAATATTGGAGTGCAGGTCAAGTGGGCTAAGAATTAGCCACCCAATGATGGCCTATGAGGTGTACTTTACATTCCAGCAGAGCAGGAAGGGGCGCAAGTGCATATCGACCCCTAAAATAGTGTTGAAAGGTTCACATTCCTGTACTGTCACTGAGTTGAGTTCTGAATCTCTAAACAGCTCATCCAGAAGTAATAATGAAAAAAATCTTGGATTCTGCTGAGCTCGACAGCCTTCAGAAGCTGGCCTCCTTCTGCAACTGCTCTGAGGTACTTGGTTAGTTAGTTGTTAGTTAGTATTTCTTCAGTTAGTTGATTACTTAAATGTGACACTAAGCTTGATGTTTTCTTCAGTTCTACACAAGTCTCACTAGATGCTCAGTAGCAACAGATGAGATTATCCCAATAGGAGGAAGACTCGAAATCCTGGAGTCTGGCTGTTGGTTTAGTGGCACTGTTGAATCAATCGCCTATTGCCCAGTGGAGGGGGCGCTGTACCAGTGCAAATTCGATGATGACACTCAGTTTGGCAAGACGGACTACTTAGTTTGTTGCTACTAGACATTGCAGCATGTATAGAATCAAGTGGGGTGTGTATTGTTCAGTTCTACAGCAACACGATTACTCGAAAAGAGTACAAGCAACAGCATATAGCCCCAAAATTAGCCAAGAAAATCGATTTGAATCGTCTGACCAAAGGGCTCCATGCCAAAGGGATGCCAACCAAATTTGTTGGCGAAAACCGTCCAGGCTATCCAGAGGCATTGATCATCAACAGTCATGCTCCCAATTCATAAGTGGTAGGTCTCACTGAGAATGACTAGAATGCGCATTGGATTACTGTAGAATGGAGACAAATCGCATTGTAGTTACTAGATTTGCATTGATATAACTATAGATTTGCAATGGGTTGGTTTGTGCAGTCTTAAATCAATCAAACAACAAGAATGACCATGACTTGCTCAGGTGGCAGCAGCAGCATATCTCCTGAAGCAATGGCCTTCTCTCTGGGGCAGCAGGAGAAATTGGCAAGTTGGGAGAAGGACATAGACGTCAGTTCTAAACTGCAATTCGCCCAACTGTTGTGCTGATTTGCCGCACTTGTGTACTTGCAGAGATTCATGCAGAAGTGACGCGAACACATCAAGCACTGTGTGGAGGTTCTCAGGGAGAATACCAAGGCTTACATGACCCGCCTGTTCATTCAGCACTCTCCCACTACTGAAGTAGAGTTGCGGCCCTACATCTAGGTGCTGAACAAGCCCCAGATCTGCCAGGCGGCTAGAGAAAACCCTGAGGTTGTATTACTACTTAGTTGACTTAGGTACTCATACAGACATACAATCCAATATTTCCAGCTCTACAAGGCTGTCGACGAGGCCTTCTACCAAATGATCTCCCAGCAGACCCTGTGGGAGACCGATCTGGAGGCCTAACTGGACATTTTAGCTAAGAGAAACTTTATAGTGACGATTCTGGTGGTGCTTGACTGTCTAGGACAGTTATGGTATTTGTGTACCGATTCATTCTACAATGAATGTGTAGTTGTCGCACTGTAGAGCATTGTTATCTTCCATATTGCATAGCAATGGCCGAATCAGAGTCTAGTGGCCAACCAGCCAATGAAGCAAGCATGGAAGCGAAATTTCACAGATTGGCTCAATGGGAAAGGATATCGAGGTACTTGTTATGTTTTAGAGAAAAATTTGAAAAGTGAAAATGGGTGGAGGGGTTCTAAAACAAGTTTGTGTAGGGTATTGGCTTTAAATTGAATAAGAATTAAACGAGGTGGGTAAGGGCGGGAGGGGTTGGATTGGGGTTGGGTGGTTCGGCCATTGTTGATGGTCAGTTACAATTCTTGGAATTGTACTATTCGTAATATAGACATATCTAGTATCTACACCATAGCTAGTACAGCACGTCACCAATGCATACTTCTACCACTCATTTGCAGCGAATCACTCAAGTGAAGAGGGACACAAATTTGGTGTGCAAACAGCAGTTGGAGAGAGAGGCCACTGATATGATTGGAACCCTTCTGGAGAATCATTTCTCATGACAAGAGAGAGTAAGACAGCGACAATTACATGTTCACAAATTACTCAGATACTGCTATTGAATACATTCAGGACTGGAGGAGTGATGCCAACTCTCTGAATGAGAGCTCCCTGTACCAGTTCACCAAGGGAGCCCCAAAGGTCTGCAGACAAATTGAGAAGATCATGGACTCTCTTCATTCCAAGATTGCCATTTTGGAAACCCAAGTCTGTGCTCTCCTATGATTACTATGCATTCCTGCAGTAATTATGTACATGCTATGCTTATGCCTTTCAGACTGAGGCCTACTACTCCAAAACACAAAGAAGCTGCCCGTTCTGCCCTTTTGGAGGGCACGACCCAAAGTGGCACCCTCCATTGAATAATGGGGTGGGACTGCAAGGCTGGAAAGGTCCCCTAGCCTGTCATGGTCCCAAGGTGCTTCCTTGCAGATGATGGGAGGTGACCTCTCTGGAAAAAACCAAGTGCACAAAATCACAAAATCACAATCAAGTGCACAAAATCGCACAAACCACACAATACAACAAGTGTATTTAAACAAACTAAACAGTTGCTCTGTAGCGCCATCTCCATTCATCGAAGTAGACTAGTTTCTCTCAGATTGCCACTTCCCTGATGACTGGTGGTGGCTTCGCTGGAAATCATCAAGTGTGGGTTCATAGAAAGCATTGGAGACACATGACTATCACACAAACTGCACAATACAGCAAGTATATTTAAACAAACTGAACAGCAGCTCTGTTGTGTCATCTCCATCCATCGAACTAGACAAGTCTCTCTCACCACAAATTCATAGTTGAAAAGTCCTCCATAGCTTGCCAACACTTCAGATTGCCACTATCCTGATTACCATAGGTGGCTCCACTGGAAATCATCAAATGTGGGTTTATAGAAACTGTGGTTTCGATTATGAACAACTAAACAGTTGTTGTATGTTGTCATCTACATATATTAGACCAGTCTCTTTTACTGAGAATTCGTGGCTGAATGGTCCTCCATCCCTGGCCAATGTGTAGGAAGCTCAACTGTTGGGATGTTGTGGTTTGGACAAAGGGGGGATATGCACTGCGACTGAGATTTGGCCCAGCCGCAAGACAGCCGGCCTCCGTATACCACCCCCCCCCCCCCCCCCCCTTGGATAATGTATTATGTGTGGCAATGCGGTAAAGCACTGTGTGTACTGGCATGATGTATCTTAAAGAAAGGAAGTAATGCCTGCACCATCACAACCAAAAGCAACACAATGGTAAATACAAGCAACAAAACACTTATATTCTGGAACTTGAGCAGTTGTAGAGCTGTGATTCTGTGGGAATATATGCTTGTGTGTTTCTATGTAAAAAGTTTTTCTATGTCTTACCTTGGATAGGTATGCCACTCTATTTTCCATCTGCAGGTGTAACAATGGCAATTGTAGGCATATGTGTAAGCGCCAACCGGCCAGGGGGGGGGTATAGGACCCCTCAGGGGGGGGGGGGGGTCTGAGGCCCCTGGAGGGGGGTTCAAATGACCTAAAAATTTTGCCCAAATAGTACAAAAAAATATGAAAATTTTGAAAAAATAGGCCAAAAAGTGCCAAAAATCGCTTAATTTTGGTCAAAAACGTCCAAAATATAGCGCCGCAGGCGAAAATTTTGCTATTTTCAAGCGCCGCAGGCGAAATTTTTGCCATTTTTGAGCGCCGCAGGCGAAAATTTTTGAAATTCTAGGGGGGGTCTTTTGGGGAAGGCGGGAGGGTGGTACCTGGGGGGGTATGGGGGGGGGGGGTACACTTTCGGCTAGGGGGGGGGGGGTTACCCCCCCATACCCCCCGGTTACACGTATGATTGTAGGGCAACTGTTTCACTGAAAGGTATCATTGAACAGATGTGTAATATAATTAGGTGAGCAATGAGATAATACATGGTGTAATTACATTCTGTGGTTTGATTGGTTTACATGTAGGAAAACTGGATGCTGTAAAGTGCATTGCACTGCCATAGGGCTGAAAATGTGCCTATAGTGTTACAAGTATTGATTACAAATCCATCCCTTCAAATGTATCAGCATCCACCTAGAATTAAGTTTCATTGAAATCTGTCCTTGTGTTGGTGCAGAGCTCTATACACATATCTGCTGGCAGTACAGAGCTATGCACTGTGACTATGGAACACACAATACCTCTGTACTTGAACCGAGTGAGTATACAGGGGCAGAAATTACCTACATCAGCACTCCTGCCATGTACAGAACACCTAAGTTGTTACTGAGTACATATATAGTAATTGTGTAAGTACACCGAGTGGCAGTGTAGGGTGGCATTTTCATGTCAAGCACATGACAAATAGACGATACAGGTTGTTCTAGAGGCGATCTAACTGACATGTAGAAACCCTTCATCTCGATTTGCACAAAAACGATTTTTCCAAATTATGCTTGAATCCGTACTGTTAGATCCAGGTTGACCACTTTTGGTTGGTCTGACACTCTACCATATATGTGGCCAAGTAGAGTCGAGGTCGCTGAGTACGGATCCGATGTCCGTTTGTGTTGCTAATTTCGCATTTTCGAGATATTCGCAATTAAAATTCCAAAATGTCGAAAATCGACTTTTTCGTCTGATGAGCTAGAACTGAAATTTCTTCAGAAACGGAAAGGGCATAGACAGAGGATAATTTGTAAAACAAAACAAAATTTTTGCAAATGTGAAATTTGATAGAAATACGCGATTATTTGTCCGAATTCCATAAATTGACAAAAATAGAACGTCATTTATTGACGAATATGAATGCAGAAATAGTAAGGCCGTATGTCAATAAGAATTTGTGATGTAGTTTTACAGTTTTAATAAATTGCAATTTCGAGATATTTTGAATTAAAATTAAGAAATGTAAAAATCGACTTTTTTGTCTGAGATAGAACTGAAATTTCTTCAGAAACGGAAAGGGTATAGACAGCGGATAATTTGTCACACAAAACAAATTTTTGCAAATGTGAAATTTGATAGAAATACGCGATTATTTGTCCAAAGTCCATAAATTGACAAAAATGGAACGTCATTTATTGACGAATGTGAATGCAGAAATGGTAAGGCCGTATGCCGATAGAAATTTGTGACATAGTTTTACAGTTTTGAAAAATTGCAATTTCGAGATATTCAGAATTAAAATACAACAAGCTCCGGTATTAAAAAGTCGAGTTTGTATTCTGACTGACACTGCATAGAGTTGCGTTCTTTCTGCAGAGAGTGCGAGAGCCCATCGCCCGTATTGCTCCGCTTCACGAGCTCCCCCTTCGCAAGAGGGTATTGCTTAGCAATATTGATATCGCCCGGGATTTGGTTTTTAGAGCAAGAAAATCCCTCTCTTGAACAACGCTTTTAAAAAAGTGACAACAACTTGTCAAAGTTTTGACAAACATATGACAGAGCAAGTTTTGCAAATGATCCGTGAGTCGTGAGCTATCCACTGAGCTCGAGATCGTCTCTCTACGACGCAAATCAAGCGAGTTAGAGCGATTTTAGTGTTCGAATCTCGAGAATGGCGTTTCCCGTGGTGCGTGTTTGCGTAATGTTAAAAATTGTTGCTGCCGCATGAAAGAACACGCCGAGAGCTTTCACCTGACGTGACGATCGCCGCTCTACGAGGTAAGACGAGCGAGTTAGAGCCGTTTTGCGTTTTCGGGCATTTGGGTTACTGTAACTCGCGAAATTCAAACTTTGAGTTTCGACCAATGGGAGAACAAATGATCAATGAGTCCAGAGCTATTCAAGGTGCTCAAGATCACCTCTCTACGACGCAAGACAGACGAGTTAGAGCCGTTTTGCGTTTTAAACCTTCGGGTTACTGTAACTTGCGAAATTCAAATTTTTGAGTTTCGACCAATGGGAGAACAAACGATCAGCGAGTCGAGAGCTATCCACTGACCTTGAGATTGTCTCTCTACGACGCAAGTTGAGCGAGTTAGAACGATTTTAGCGTCAAAATGTCGAGAATGGCGTTTTCGGCGGTGCGTGTTTGCGTAATTGAAAGAACTTTCGCAGTCACATGAAAGAACGCGTCGAGAGCTTTCGCCTGACGTGTCGATTGCCGCTCTACGACGTAACACGAGCGAGCTAGAGCCGTTTCCCGTTTTGACCTTCGGGGCACTGTAGCGCGCGCAATTCAAACTTTTGAATCTCGACTTCTCTTAGCGGAATGATCAGTGAGTCGAGACCTATTCGTAGAGCCCAAGATCGTTTCTCTACGTCTTTCCAACGCCGAGATCCGAGAGCGTTACGTACGCACGTACGCACGTACGCACGTACGCACGCACGCACGCCGAGCTCTCCTAGGGTGTCGCCCGGCTGAGGCCGGGCGAAACAAGCTGTGTGTGTAAAAAGTTCAACCTATACTTTGTGTCCGTCAAATTTTGGTGAACGGTATAGTGAACTTTGTACGCATCGTTAGCCGCATCTGGAGAAAGAATCATGAGAACGTGTACCATAATGCCAAGTGCAGCTATCCCCACGATACGCTTATCTGTACAGCTGATCTAAAGCTCAGTGATATCGCCGCGTTCGCTATATGTTATCGGCATGATACGACGCCGTTTGTCTGGTGTTTCCTACCGGTGTGAACACTGTGAAAACGTCACATCCAACAAAAAACTTGCGAAAAGTTTGGTGCGGTCGTTCTTTATCAGGAATTCCTCTTTGCGTACGCCCTTTCTATTCTACGTTCACATTCATCAATTAACAAAAGTTTTGGCAATTTACGAAATTTTGACATTTCTGTCAAATTTTGAACATTTCTGTCAAATTTGGTATTTGTAAAAAATATCTTTCATGTTACTAATTATCCGTAGTCTCTGCACTCACAATTTCTGAAGAAATTTTGCCGCTAGCCCATCAGATGAAATGTCGACTTTGACATTTTTTAAAATTTTAATTCTTAATTTCTCAAAATTGCAATTTATTGAAGCTGTAAAACAGTGTCACAAATTCTTATTGGCATATGGCCTTGCCATTTCTGCATTCACATTCCTCAATAATTGACGTTCTATTTTTTGTCATTTTATGGAATTTGGAAAATATTTGCGTATTTCTATCAAATTTCACATTTGCAAAAATATTCTTTTGTGTTACAAATTATCCGTTGTCTATGCCCTTTCTATTTCTGAAGAAATTTCGCCGCTAGCCCATCAGACGAAAATGTCGGTTTTGACATTTATGAATTTTAATTCTAAATATCTCGAAATTGCTATTTATTAAAACTGCAATACTATGTCAAATATTCTTGTTGACATACGGCCTTACCATTTCTGCATTCACATTCGTCAATAAACGACGTTCTATTTTTGTCAATTTATTAAGTTTTGACAAACAATTATGTATTTCTATTAAATTCCACATTTACCAAAATTTTCTTTTGTATTACAAATCATTCGCGGTCTATGCTCTTTCCATTTCCGAAGAAATTTCGTCGCTAGCTCGTCGGGTGAAAAAGTCGATTTTTGACATTTTTGAATTTCAATTGTGAATATCTCGAAAATGCGAAATTAGCAACAGAAAAGGACATCGGATCCATACTCAGCGACCTTGACTCTACTTGACCACATATGCCACATATCTTACTTCGGTGCCACGGACACACACACAGACACACAGACAGACAGACATTGTCAACCGTATATATACACCTCGCCGCGCTGAGGCGCGGCGAAAAAATGCCGAAAATCGGCTTTTTCGTTTGATGAGTTAGCGGCGAAATTTCTTCAAATATGGCAAGGGCATAGACCGCGGATAATTTGTAACACAGATAAAAATATGTGCAAATGTTGAATTTAATAAAAATGTTCAAAATTTGACAGAAATGTCAAAATTTCATAAATTGCTAAAGCTAGGGTTGTCAACAAAAACTCCGAGTTAAAAAACTAAAAACTCTAAAAAACTAATCTTTAGTTTTTTAACAATGGAGGATTAAAAAACTCTAAATAAATAACTAAATTCAAATAAGTTTTTTAATTAAAAAACAAAAAATAACTCGAGGCTAGTTCTTAAATCAGTTAAAAAACTTAAATAACTAAGCTCTAGTTATTTAAACTAGTTATTTAATTTTTAGTTTTATAACTAGTTATTTAACAATGAAGTTTGGTCAGGCTGCCTATTTTCTCCCATTAAAATCTCGCATTTCATGGCACATGTTGTACAATTTCGATCATATTGGCACCGTCAGAGTACCATTCAGTGTCCTGGCACTATGTACTGAACATTTGACAAGACACAACAGTACATTTCTGGGTCAAGTTTTGCCATACCAGTTAAAAAACTAGTTTTTATTAAAAAACTACTCAAGTTTTTTAATTGCTTGAAATTTAAAAAACTTAAATAACTAAAACCGAGTTTTTTAAATCTGTTAAAAAATTTAAATAACTACCACCTAGTTTTTTAACTGGTTAAAAAACAAAAATTAACTCGTCGAGAGTTTTTGTTGACAACCCTAGCTAAAGCTTTGTTTATTGATGAATGTGAACGTAGAATAGAAAGGTAGTATGACAAGAGCACCAAATTTTTGGCAAGTTTTTGTTGGACGTGACGTTTTCACGCAGGTAAGAAACATCAGATAGACGGCGTCGTGTCATGCCGATATCATATAGCGAACGCGGCGATATCACTGAGCTTTTGATCAGCTGTACAGACAACCGTATCGTGGGGATTGCTGCACTTGGTATGAGGGTACACGGTCTCAAGATGCCTTCTCTAGATGCGGATAACGATGTGTACAAAGTTCACTATACATGTTCACCAAAATTTGACAGACACAAAGTATAGGTTGAACTTTTTACGCACACAGCTTGATCCGCTTAAACGCTCCGGGGCGCTTACGTTGAATTGGGTCCTCGAACGACCTAAAGTTGGCGCCACGTAAGCGCCCCGGGGCGCTTAAGCGGAAAATGCTCTAGAGTACTGTAGGAGAGTTCTGGGGACCCACTGTGGTATTCTTTGCGTCAATAAGGTTCTCTAAGTGTCCAACGGACAACTTCCATCTCCAAAGACGTCACATACAAGGTGATCGGGCAGTTTCACAAAAGTTTAATAGAAACTGGGGCTCTGTGATTTGATGCGGGCGACGCAAATAACTTCCTTAACCTCTGCCGGTGTCACATGCCAAAACCGTTCTATGCCAAATCCGCCCCCCGTCGGTTTTGGCATATGCCCCCTCCCGCCCGTGGCGGTATGCGCGCATACCCCCACCTCTCTGCCTCTCTCCCCCTCTCTCCTCTCTCTTCTTTATAATGATCTTGTTGTATTGACCTGCCAGCAGCATCGCGAGCGGTGTGGAGACGGGTGCTGGGATGGAGGAAAAGAAAGAAGAAGGAGAAAGAGAGTGAAGGAGGAGGGTGGTTGTCTACTCGCACTTGGCTAGTGGGGGTGGACGAGCCAGGGAAGGTAAAAAAGCCAAAAAAAAAATAAGGTTGCGTGGTGGTCTGTTAATTAAGAGAAAAAAAATAAACTGTAGAATTGGGGTGGTCCTCCATCTGTCCTTGTTAACATTTAATTTTAATCAAACATAGAGAGACAGTGAGGTTGGTGTGTAGGCGGGAGTGCAGAGGAGAATGATAATATATTGACACGAGAAAAAAGAAAAGGGGAGGAACGAAAAAGGGAGGGGAGGAAGAAAAGAAAAAAAGAAAACTAAAGCAACATATAAAAAAACCGCCGGGCGGTCGCGGTGTAAAAAAAAAAAGGAAGAGAACACTAAAAAGAAGTTTTTTTGTATAAAAAAAAAAAAAAAAATTTTAGAAAATTGTTGGGAAATAAAAAAATAAAAAAAAAGAAGAGTGATACCGCGGCCGGGGGGAGAAGAAGGTTGGGGAAAAAGTAACTAAATATAATAAAACAATTTCCCCTCCCCACCGAAGGAGGGGGGGGGGGGGAAGGGCCGAGGGGGAAAAACCCCGGGGCGGCTCTGCAGGGGGCGGGTTTGCATGTGACACCGGCCCACTCATATGCGCACTTCAAGCAGCTTACGGCTTCGCAGCTCAGTACAACTCGTTTCACAAAGGTCACAAGTGTGTTGCTGTTGTAGGATTCAAAGCTTTCTCGCGTAATTTTCCCGTCACATTCCCTATTTTACTGCCATCATGGCGAAAAACTTGGGCACCACGTGAGCGCCCCGGGGCGCCTATGTGGCAGTGAAAAGCTTGTAAGAGTTCCGGGGCGTTTATGCGGGGGGCGCTTGACTGGAACACGCTTAACTGGTATTAAAAAGTTGAGTCTATATTCTGACTGACGTTGCAAAGAGGTGCGTTCTTTCTTCAGAGAGTGCGAGAGCTCATCACCCGTATTGCTCCGCTTTACGAGCTCCCCGTCCGCAAGAGGGTATTGCATAGCAATATTGATTCGCCCAGGATTTGGCTTTTAGAGCAAGAGACATCCTTCTTTCAAGCAACGCTTTAAAAGGGCGACAAGGACTTGCCAAAGTTTGACAAACTTGATAAGCGAAGGAGTGCTGTAGGCCCGGTAAAAGCCCACAGTTAGCATGTCCGGGGCTGGCGCTCGCTAGGAAGCACCTAGAGAGCCATTTTTTCGCCCGCCCTCAGGCGGGCGAGACTATACGAGAGCTCGGCGTGCGTGCGTGCGTGCGTACGTACGTACGTCCGTCCGTCCGTAACGCTCCCAGATCTCGGCGTTGGAAAGTCGTAGAGCGGAGATCTTGGGCTCTACGGATAGGTCTCGACTCACTGATCATTCCGCTAAGAGGTTTCAAAATTCAAAAGTTTGAATTGCGCGCGCTACAGTAACGCGAAAGTCAAAACGTAAAACGGCCCTAGCTCGCTCGTGTTACGTCGTAGAGCGGCAATCGACACGTCAGGTGAAAGCTCTTGACGTATTCTTTCATGCGGCTGCAAAAGTTTGCTCAATTACGCAAACACGCACCGCGGAAAACGCCATTCTCGACATTTTGACGCTAAAATCGCCGTAACGCGCTCAACTTGCGTAGTAGAGAGACGATCTCGAGCTTTTTGGATAGCTCCCGACTCACTGATTATTTGTTCTTCTATTGGTCCAAACTCAAAGTTTGAATTTCGCGAGTTACAGTTACTCGAAGGTGCAAAAGCACAAAACGGCTCTAACTCCCTCGTCTTACGTCGTGGGGTGGCAATCGACACGCCAGGTGAAAGCTCTCGACGTGTTCGTTCATGTGGAATTACGCAAACACGCACCGCGGAAAACGCCATTCTTGCGGCTTTGACGTTAAGATCGTTCTAACGCGCTAAACTTGCGTCGTAGAGAGACGATCTCGAGCTTTTTGGATAGCTCCCGACTCACTGATCGTTTGCTGTCCCACTGGTCGAAACTCAAACATTTGAATTTCGCGAGTTACAGTAACTCGAATGTGCAAAAGCACAAAACGTCTCTAACTCGCTCGTCTTACGTCGTAGAGTGGCAATCGACACGTCAGGTGAAAGCTCTCGGCGTGCTCTTTCACGCGGCAGCAATAGATTTTTTCGCCGCCCCCCAGGGCGGCGAGTATATATACGGACGCTAATGTCTGTTTGTGTGTGTGTGTGTGTGTGTCCGTCCGTCCGTCCGGAACAACTAGACATGACGGTTAGTGCCACCCGATGGAGTCGAATGCGCTGAGTAACGCGCCGTTGTCCGTTTCTGTTGCTAATTTCGCTATTTCGAGATATTTACAATTAAAATATGAAAATGTCAAAAATGACACTTTTATTTACAAGTCGTATCGGCAAAGTTTTTGCTGAAATGGAAAGGGCATAAGACGCGATGAATTTGTAACATAGTTTCGGATTTTGGAATTCACGAAATTAGGGATTTTTTCAAGGTTTTTGTCAAAATTCCCAAATTTCGACAAATTCAAACAGCTTAAATTTCAAAACTTCTTTGCACCGATGTATCGAGCATTGTCTGCCAAGTATTTAGCAAATAGTTTCAGCGAGTATAATTATCGAAATTGAGGATATTTTTAAGGATTTTGTTAAAATCGGCAAATTTCGACGATTTCAAACAGCTTAAATTTCGAAATTTCTCTTTACGGATGTGTCGAGCATAGTCTGCCAAGTATTTATCAAATAGTTTCAGATTTTATAATTAACAAAATTAGGGATATTTTCAAGGTTTTTGTCAAAATTCCCAAATTTTGACAAATTCAAACAGCTTATATTTCAAAACTTCTTTGCACGGATGTATCGAGCATAGTCTGCCGAGTATTTAGCAAATAGTTTCAGCGAATATGATTAGCGAAATTTTGGATATTTTTAAAGATTTTGTTAAAATTCCCAAATTTCGACAATTTTAAACAGCTTGAATTTCAAAATTTCTTTGCACGAATGTATGGAGCATAGTCTGCTAAACATTTAACAAATAGTTTCAGATATTACCGTAAATCCTCCAATAAGCGCCCTGGGCGCTTATTTTTTCAACCTACCTCTAGGGGGGGCGCTTATTGGAGGGGGGGCGCTTATTCGAGGGGGGGCGCTTATTAACTCGACCCCTCAGGAGTGCCAAAATTTCACCAAAATTCTCCGTTGTTGACACATTTTTGCTCACATCTGCATAGATTTCAGACTGAAACTATATAGCTTTTGATCAGAATACCTGCAATTAGTAGTAGTGCTGTCATATGTAGCCAAAACTTGTGTTAGGAATGGTCACAGAGCACGTATGATAGTGCTAGTGCTGCTGGTACTAACAAAAGGTGGGCGCTTATTGGAGGGGTGGCGCTTATTTTTTCAACCTCCCTCTAGGGGGGGCGCTTATTGGAGGGGGGGGCGCTTATTGGAGGGGGGGGCGCTTATTGGAGGATTTACGGTAACTAAATTAGGTATATTTTTGAGGGTGTTGTAAAAATTCCCAAATTTCGAAAATTTCGAACAGCTTAAATCTCAGAATGCTTTTGCATGGTTGTGTCGGGCATAGTCTGCCAAGTATTTAGCAAATAGTTTCAGATTTTTATACTCCACAAAAAGTGTGGAGTATATAGCGTTTGTGCGCGAAACGCAGAAACTTTGAGTCAACGGCGTTCGCGCGTGAAGCGGCCGATTTGCAAACGGTCTTTTGCGTTGGGTAGGCCTAGTGGGTGGGCAACCTGCACGACACATGGGGTCACGCTCCGGGACCCCGTTGGCGGGAAATTCAAAAATTTAAATTTTCAAAGTACTGAAAAATGCATTAGGCAAGGTAGAACTCGAAAAAGTTGCATATAATGGTATATACTATCTTTTGATATGTTGTAGCCCTCGATAGTGCCGAACACGGAAAAAAAGAATTGGATCGCTGCGGGACCCATTTTGGCGCCAAATTTGAAAAATTCGCGAATTTTTGCTATTTTCCGACTTTGACGGTTTGCTGTGCGCGATAGGTAGCAGCTAGAGCCGCGAGACCGCTTTTGGTGCTCCTTCCCGGATGTCCTCTATCGAATGAGCCATGAACGGAGAAAATCGGTTGAGACACAAAAAAGTTATTTTGGTGGAACTTTTTTCACTCCGGGGTCAAAAATTGCGTTTTTCGCCTATCAGCGTCTGTAGCGCTCGAATGCGTTGCCGAATCGGTTCAACAGTGGTTTCAAACGATTCTACGTTGAAATCTGGTCCAGAAAAGTGTTTTTGGCAAATTCGCAGAGCTACAGTAACCCTGCCGCGTCCATTTGAATATTGGGTGTCGGGTTGACTTTTGCGATATTATACTCGATTTCGGGGTTTTCGGGGGCGCTGATTACGAATTTGGCACTCGTTTAGCGTTTAGATGATGTTTAAGCGTACCTATGACGAATTCGCATGCTACCGTACCCCAAGTGCAGAATTTTGGTTCTGCGAGTCCATAGGAAGTTAGAGGTGTTGTATGTCGATTCTGGGGTATTCTGGGATGTAGATCACGAATTCGGCATTAGTTTTGCGATTGGGAGTGTCAAGAGGCCACAACAGGAGAGGAGTCACCGTGCGTAGGAGTTCAAATTTGTGGAGTATACTGCGTCCCCCGGACGACTTGCCTGGTTTAATTAACGAAATTAGGGATATTTTCAAGGGTATTGTCGAAATTCCCAAACTACGACAATTTCAAACAGCTTAAGTTTCAAAACTTTTTTGCACGGATGTATCGAGCATAGTCTGCCAAGTATCAAGCAAACAGTTTCTGATTTTATAATTAACGAATTTAGGGGTTTTTTCGCCCGGCCTCAGCCGGGCGAACCCCTACGAGAGCTTATCGTCCGTGCGTCCGTCCGTGCGTTCGTTCGTTACGCTCTCAGATCTCGGCGTTGGAACGTCGTAGGAAGGAGATCTTGGGCTTTATGGATAGGTCTCGACTCACTGGTAATGTTGCTAAGAGACTTCGAAATTCAAAAGTTTGAATTGCGCGCGCTACAGTAACCCGAAGGTTCAAACTGAAAACGGCTCTAACTCGCTCGTCTTACGTCGTAGAGCGGCGCGCGATAGGTCAACTAAAAGGTCTCGACGTGCGCTTTCGTTTGGCATTAAAAGTTTTCTTAATTACGCAAACACGCAATACGAAAAGCGACATTATCGCGTTTTTAACGCAGAAATCGCTCTAACTCGCTCAGCGTGCGTCGTACGGAGACGATCTTGGGTTGGCTGGATAGCTCTCGACTCACTGATCATTTGGTCTTCTATTGGTCGAAACTCAAAAGTTTGAATTTCGGGAGCTACAGTAACCCAAAGGTTTAAAACGCAAAACTTATCTAACTCGCTCGTCTTCCGTCATAAAGAGACGATCTTGAGTTCATTGAATAGGTTTCGGCACACTGATAATTCCGTTAAGAGAAGTCGAAATTCAAAAGTTTGAATTGCGCGCGCTACAGTAACCCGAAGTTCCAAAACGCAAAACGGCTCTAACACGCTCGTCTCACGTCGTAGAGCGGCGTGCGATAGGTCAACTAAAAGGTCTCGACGTGCTCTTTCACTTGGCGCAAAAATTTTGTTAATTACGCAAACACGCACTACGAAAAGCGCCATTCTTGCGTTTTTAGCATAGAAATCGCTCTAACTCGCTCAGCGTGCGTCGTAGAGAGACGGTCTTGAGTTGCTGGACAGCTCTTGACTCACTGATCGTTTGTTCTTCGATTGGTCGAAACTCATAAGTTTGAATATCGCGATCTACAGTAACCCAAAGGTTCAAACAGCAAATCGGCCCTAACTCGCTCGTCTTGCGTTGTAGAGCGGCATTCGTTCGACCGTTTGAAAGCTTACGTTGAGGCAGTTGTTGAACACTCATTCCTAAAGAAATGCTTTTGTTTTTTAAACCCTTGTCTTACGAACAACTTTGTCTGCAAAAATAATTAATCCCGGGCGATCCCAATGTTGCCCTGCAACAACCGCTCAGAAATGCGTGTGTCTTGCTCAAAAAAATAATCCCGGGCGATCCCAATGTTGCCCTGCAAGAACCCCTCAGAAAGGAGCGTGTCAGAAGTAGCGCATGAATAGTGGACTCCGGGCGGGTGCGCGTCATATCGGAAAGGCTTTGAAATACTTTACAGAAGTATCCACTCTTTTACTCTTCCACTTTAAAACACTCACAAACCACTCTGTATTAATAAAACAACTCAACTTTTTTAAAACAGCTTGTTTCAAGGTTTTTCTCAAAAATTGCCAAATTTCGACACAATTTCAAACAACTTAATTTCAAAATATCTTTGCGTGGATGTATCGGGCGTAGTATGTCAAGCAATTATGAAGCAGTTTCAGATTTTAGAATTCAAGAAATTAGGGATATTTTCAAGGGTTTTGTCAAATATGGCAGATTTAGGCATTTTCAAATGGCTTGTATTCAGCAAGGTTTTTCCATGGATGTGTCCAGCAACGTTTGTTTTTGCCATCTATTCGATCTAAAACGGAATGTGGCAATTGCGATCACTGTGCGGCTCTGCAATCTATAGCAACGGTACTGTAACCATCCGCATTTGTGATCCAAAATAAAAGGGCGTCGTCCCATTTAGACCCTCTTCATTCCAAAGTGAACCTGCGGCGAACATTCCTGATCCATTTATGGATCAGTACCCACCAATGCGCCTTACAGGCATCGGTTGCCCAAGTGTGGCACAAACATTCTTTGGAAACTCGAGGTAACTGCGGCGAAACTCCCCGAAGAAATACTCAACTTTCTATTCTGACACACTATTGAATATACTCCTCAAATGCACGAAACACTATGCAATGCCAATCAACCATCATCGGGTACCCAGTTTTTACTCTAAGCTTGTTCAATAACGCAAGGACGCACCGCAGAAAACGCCATTCTCGATATTTTAACGCTAAGATCGCTGTTCGCTACGTGCAGAAGTGCGACACGGTTTGATTGCTCGTAGTGCGCTGTTTTGTGCTCTGTCAAGTGTTTGCCAAAACTTTTACAAGTTTTTGTCACTTTTTTAAAAACGTTGCTTGAAAGAGGGGTGTTCTTGCTCTAAAAGCCAAATCGCGGGCGAAATCAATATTGCTATGCAATACCCTCTTGCGAAGCGGGGGGTCATGAAGCGGAGCGTGCGGGCGATGAACTCTCGCACTCTCTGCAGAAAGAACGCAACTTTTTGCAAAGTCACTCAGAATGCAAACTCAACTTTTTAATACCGGAGCTTGTTAAGAGATGTGTAGCTTATGACGACGCGCAGCGTGCTCGGGGGGGGGGGGGGTGAAAAAATTTCGATGGTGGAGGAATTTCGCAAAAATTCAAAAATTTGAATTTTCCAGTTCAAAAGAAAAATAAATGTTGCATAACTGTCGCAAAAGTGGGTTCGATTTTGATGATTTTGGATATGTTGTAGGCCTTTGGACCCTCTTCAGAACCAGACCAGAATGGGCTCCCTACCCTAGCAGGTCCGACGCAGGAGTAGGTAGAAGATTCAAAATTCTAGATTTCTTTCCGACTGTTTAAAAAACCATAGCTCGAGTATGCGACGGTGGATCCTCGCAAACTTTTCTGCAAAGCACAGACCCATGTATGACTTTTCGTTTGGCACCAAAACCGCCGAGATCGGTTTGTGTCTTTCGGGGAGATCCGCGGTGACAAAAGTCCTGGGTCCTGACTGGTAAATTCGGATTTTCGACTTTGAGTAGTTTTTTGGGGCGGAAAGCGTGCCTTTAGCGACAAATGGACGATTGCATTGTGTTTCGCGTTAAAGATTGGTCTAGGCGAAGTGTCTTGACCATTTTGTGGTACAGTATCCCGGGCGCGCCGAATTTTTGAATCCCGGGGTCAATTTTTCGAAATTGAGCTTTCACCTGTTTCGGGGGTCTTCGACGACGCTGAACACGAATTCGATGTTTGTTCTGCGATTTGGGACGCCTTTGCCCTGATTTCGGACCCGGCCGGCCTAAAATTGGGTCCCAGGGTTGAAATTTCAAAATTGAGTTAACAGTTGTTTCTGAGCTTTCTGATGCCGCAGAACACGAATCCAGCGTTTGTTTTGCGATTTGCGGTGCATTTAGCTTGATTATGGCCGAAAATTCATTTTTGTGAGCCGTTCGGATTACGCAGATTTGGATTTGAATTTGAGATTTACCGTGTCAGACAGTGCGCGCTCATTCAAGTTCAAACTTTCTATACTGAAGAACTTGGGAACGAGAAAATTTAGCACGAATGTAATGCTTGTTGGGGTTTCCTGTGCCCCCGTCTGCTAAAACAATCACACGGAGTGCCTATCTGACACTCAAGGAGTGTCACGTATCACTTGTTGTTGGGTTGCGCGAGTGCCTAGGTGGCGGCGACCCACCATTAGGATTGAACGAGCGTTGTACCGCTTTGCGGTTTGTGCTCAGTACCATTTCTTGCTACTATTCAGCGAGGCATTCGTAGTTCTATGACGGGGCTCCTGCACGTATTCCTTGTATTTACAAACTGTATTGACAAAGTTTTTGCAGAAATGGAAAGGGCATAGTACGCGATGAATTTGTGACACAGTTTCGCATTTTAGAATTCACGAAATTAGGGATACTTTCAAGGGTTTTGCCAAAATTCCCTATTTTCGACAATTTCAAACAGATTCAATTTCAAAACTTCTTTGCACCGATGTGTCGAGCATAGTCTGCCAAGTATTTGGCACGCATTTCTTTGTGGAATCGGGTCGAGAGCTGCATGTTAATGCCGAATAAGCACATGGGATTAGCAATTGGTTAGTTAATGCCGAATAAGTTACATTAGTTAATGCCGAATAAGCACATATGTTATGGGTCAGTCGGCTTCCAGAGGAAAGCAGCTATCGAAGACAAGAAAATATAGAAAGAAGAAGTGTGTAGGAGCAAAATTTTGTGCTATTATGTTGAACACAGGATAATGTTGCATCCAGTGAATTGTTGCATAAACTAGTGCCAGTCATCTACTGATGATGGTCGCGCTGGCACTGCGTGGCTGAGTCTAGATGTAGCGACCGAAACTCAGCTAACGCTTGTCGTCTGAAATATTGCAGTCAAAACCAGGCAAGTCGTCCGGGGGACGCAGTATACTCCACAAATTTGAACTCCTACGCACGGTGACTCCTCTCCTGTTGTGACCTTTTGACACTCCCAATCGCAAAACTAATGCCGAATTCGTGATCTACATCCCAGAATACCCCAGAATCGACATACAACACCCCTAACTTCCTATGAACTCGCAGAACCAAAATTCTGCACTTGTGGTACGGTAGCATGCGAATTCGTCATAGGTATGGCCAAACATCATCTATACGCTAAACGAATGCCAAATTCGTAATCAGCACCCCCGAAAACCCCGAAATCGAGTATAATGTCGCGAAAGTCGACCCGACACCCAATATTCAAATGGACGCGGCAGGGTTACTGTGGCTCTGCAAATTTGCCAATAACACTTTTCTGGACCAGATTTCAACGTAGAATCGTTTGAAACCACTTTTGGAGCGATTCGGGGACGCATTCGAGCGCCACAAACGCCGAAACGCGAAAATTGCAATTTTCGACCCCGGAGTCAAAAAAGTTGCGGGAAAATAACTTTTTTGTGTTGCAGCCGATTTTCCGCGTTCATGGCTCGTTCGATAGAGGACATCTGGGAAGGAGCAACAAAAGCGGTCTCGCCGCTCTAGTTGCTACCTATCGCGCACAGCAAACCGTCAAAGTCGGAAAATGGCGAAAATTCGCGATTTTTTCAAATTTGGCGCCAAAATGGGTCCCGCAGCGACCCAATTCTTTTTTGCCGACTCGGCACTATCGAGGGCTACAACATATCAAAAGATAGTATATACCATTATATGCAACTTTTTCGAGTTCTACCTTGCCCAACCCAATTTTCAGTACTTTGAAAATTTAAATTTTTGAATTTCCCGCCAACGGGGTCCCGGAGCGTGACCCCATATGTCGTGCAGGTTGCCCACCTACTAGGCCTACCCAACGCAAAAAACCGTTTGCAAATCGGCCGCTTCACGCGCGAACGCCGTTGACTCAAAGTTTCTGCGTTTCGCGCACAAACGCTATATACTCCACATTTTTTGTGGAGTATGACAAAAATTTTGATGGTACGTAAACTGTTGTGATACTGTGTGTGTCACGTATTCAAATACCTAATCGCAATGAACCGTTTCGGTGGACTTGGTTTGCCCTGCGGCGGTTTGTTGGCATTCGCGTTAAGGCTTATTGACATAATTATAGGGGTGTGCTAGAATGCCGCCTTGTCTGCATTTCTGGACGAGTGCCGATTTAGAATTTGTCTGTCTTTATGTCTGTCTGTCTGTCTGCCTGTCTATGCGTTTTCTAGATGAACCAGTCCAACACAACCCGCCTTAGCGTGCAGTCCACTTACACAACACACGTACAAGACAAACGGCAGAATCCTGGCAAAGCGATACGTCTGCGCTCAGCGCACTCTACTGGTAGACTCTTTCGAACAAAACCAGTTTAGAGTTTCAGTCTGACGACGCGCGCCGTTACTGTTTGCATACGTTCATTACAGCCTACGACTTCGTAAAGTAGCGTTGGCACAACGAGTAAAATCAGGTTGCATAATCACAGTGGCTAACCCAGGGATTTGGAGGGGAGGGGGCACTGTATGCAGGCGCTTCAAATGTTACCATAGCAGAATTCCGATGATAGTAGAATGTAGTGTCAAAATCTGTTTTGCACACCAAATGAATAAAACCCAGCTAGGTATATTATTCCGTAGGGTGAGGGCGTGGGGGGGGGGGGGGGGGGTTGTGCATGCAACCAGGTTAGCCATTGACATATTTTGAAACACAATTCAAACTTCGAGATGCTTGTCAACAAAGCGGTGACGCTAGGCTGTGGCGACAGCTCCAAGCCGTATCCAATCTTTGCTGAAGCGGTGAGACCTATACGTTGCTGTCGTCCCCCCCCCCCCCCCTCCTTAGAAGAAGTCCAGCACTGCAATTTCAGTACGGCGTTCCAGTCGAGCAACTATACACGGCCATAGAGCTTGTGAAAGCTGAGGTTTGTTGTTGTTATGCGTACCGCCGTCCTTCGCGCAATTTTCATACGAAACGACTCAATGGCTCAATGCCGCTCCACCTTTCAGCAAAACGACGCCCTGCTCATGGGAATACTGGCCAAGGGGGTGAGAATTATCGTACCCATACGTGTGTTTTGGGTAGGGGGGGGGGGGTGGGGACTTCCCCTAGCTAGCCAGAGGTGAAAACCCACCCCCCCCCGAGCCCCCCCCCCCCGCCCCCCCCACCCCTCTAAGCCCCCCCCCCCCCCCCCGTCCCCCACCACCCAAAAGACCAACCCCCCAGAATATTCAAAAATTTCCGCCTTCGACACTTATAAATATCAACAAAATGTACCTGCGTCGCGTAAAAAGGAAAACTTTCGCCTGCGGCGTTATATTTTGGCTGGTTGTAGCCTAATTTAAGCGATCCTTAGCACTCTTTCGTCCATTTTCGCAAAAGTATTTACATTGTTTCTTTTGTCAGTATTTTTACCTAGGTCGTTTGACCTCTCCCCCCCCCCCCCCCCCCAGAGGTGTGCCCCAGACCAACCCCCCCCCCCCCCCGCAGCTGGCGGCTACACGCATAGATGTACACTATAATCTCTCTTTTCTTCTTCTACACAAACCCGTGTCCTGTTCATCATCAGCTGGACATGACACCCAAGGACTTCCTCGACAAGGTGGTTGAGGTGGGCGGCCTGTGGGACGTCGCCCTGTGATGACACATGAGTACAGGAACGATTGCAGCGTGTTGCTTAGGCCGTGGAACTAATTTAATTTCAGCGTGTCGTTTAGGCTGTAGAACCAATTTTTCAGCGTGTTGTTTAGGCTGTAGAACCATTTTTTCAGCGTGTTGTTTAGGCTGTAGAACCATTTTTTCAGCGTGTTGTGTAGGCCGTAGAACCAATTCTTTTCAACGTGTTGTTTAGGCCATAGAGTCAATTTTATTTCAGCGTGTTGTTCAGGCTGTAAAACCATTTCTTTCAGCCCGTTGTTTAGGCCATAGAACCAATCTTCTTCTGCGTGTTTTTTAGGCCATAGAACCAATTCTACCAATTTTTCAGCGTGTTGTTTAGGCCATAGAACCAATTTTTTCAGCGTGTTGTTTAGGCTGTAGGTAGAACCATTTCTTCAGCATATTGTTTAGGCCGTAGAATCAATCTTCTTCCACGTGTTGTTTAGGCTGTAGAACAAATGATTTTCAGCGTGTTGTTTAGGCCGTAGAACTTGGACAGTTCTTATTGGTGCGTGCACAGCTAACGTAGTTTAGAGTACCTAATCCGATTTTGTCCTAATTATAGGGCTTTAAACTGAAACATCACTGAAAGAGCTAGATTGAAATGCCACTCGATTAATTCATCGAAACTGAAAGCATGAAAACACTGCAATTTTTCAGATTGAAGCCCCCGCCAGACAGGCCTCCTCTTTTATGCATTGCCACCCCAGTAACGAGACTCAGACGAGACTCCTGCTCAAGAAATTTTATTCTATGCACTATATAAAGTGTGTAAAGTTCGGATGTGAAGTTTGTGAAGCCACTTGTAAAAGCGGCCAGCAGTTCCCCAATGGTGAATTTGTATTATCTATAAGAATCAGTAGCATACCTAAGCATCGTAGACAAAGTCCAAATTCGTGATCAGTGCTCCGGACACCCTGACTTGACGACTTAGCCAAGCAATTGGTAGGCTATTTGGCATCAGATGTCCACATGTTGCGCATACTGCCGCAACTAATCGCATTGCCGAAATTGCCATACATCTGACGCATCGTAGCTAGCTTGCTGGTGCCCATAATCTAAAACGGTGTTATTTAGGCGGCTAATTTGAAATACAAAGGCACAAAGCACGGCACAATCCTCACAAAATAGCAACAAGCGTGTCGCTAATTTGCCACAGCTGGCGACTTGATACGTTGCATTACCGCGATAATAAGGCAACGATGTCAATTGCCTGGTCAGAATAAACCAAAGTACCATTAGAAGCCCATCGTGTGTTCTTCATCGAACGACTTTTGCGAGTGTGCTACATATGTGGGATTTTGCTGCAACCCATGCAACAAGCCATCCATGAAGTCAGCACAGAAGATACTTCGTTCAGTACTACCAATACTATCGATTTTTCTTCTGACTAAGCAAGAATTCGCTAAAGCTGAAGTGGCAGCAGTCAGCGAAACAAGCAGCATCGAGCAAGACCCTGTAGTGAAATTGCTGAAAGCCAGGGGCCAAAGCGAGGCGGTCGCAGAGCCAGCGAAGCGGAGCTCCAGCGAGAAGTCCACGACAAAACAAAAGTAAGCGTACATAGATCAACCACAGAACATTCCTACAAAGATATGTAGATAGCAGCGAAATTCGCAAGAACGACATGACTGCCACTTCGAAGCCACGCTAACGCTTGGGGCGTAGCTTTGCATCTTGGTTGCGATCGAAAGCCGTGGCTCCCTTGTAGCAATACGCATGCAATACACAGACTCCACTGCTGTGGCATCCAATGGGCGTGCATATGCGCCAAACCGCCAGCGCACCCAGCGAGCAGCAGGGTTTGGGGGCGTGGGGGGGGGGTGGCGTGGCGTGGGGGGTACATACCTAGGTGCATCGCTCCCCCACTTATTCTTCCTCCGCGTGCGTAGCGTACCCTGTGTATGTTGTGTAACTTCTTTGCTTGAGAATAAGCAACGCCTTCAACATGAAGTCGCTGGGAGAGACGTCGGTGGACGTCAGGACCGGCACCTTCTCCTTTGAACTGACGGTGGGCTACCTAGTGGCCCACACTCGGACCTTCGAACTCAAGCTGCGCTATTCCTCCCAAGACCACCTATCCAACAAGGACCCCCACAAACTTGGACTGGGATGGTATGGTTTGCATTACAATATTGAGTATCTGGTCTATTAAACAGGGTGTCTCAATCAACAGTCCTCTTTCGGTACAGGTCGCTAGGCGTTCCCCATTTGTTTTACAATGAGAATGGCGATCACTCAACCGAACTATTGTCGCTTGGTGATGGCGCTCAGAGAGTTTTTTACGCGGCGGACGAATACAATGTTCCTGTAAGTGTTTCACAAGTTGTTTCTGGCGCCATGGTAGCTTTCTCTAGTTTCAGGTCATACGTGTAGATCGGGGGTGGGGGGGGGGGGGAAGCCCCCACCCCCTCCCTCCTGCTCCAAGAGACCCCCTAGAATTTCAAAATTTTGCCTGCGGCTCTTGAAAATAGCAAAATTTTCGCTTGCGGCGCTTTATTTTGGACGTTTTTGACCAAAATTAAGCGATTTTTGGCACTTTTTGGCCTATTTTTGCAAAATTTTCATACTTTTTGGTACTTTTTTGGCAAAATTTTAAAATTCTCGGGGGTCTCTTGGAGCAGGGAGGGGGGAGGGGGGTGGGGGCTTCCCCCCCCCCCGCCCCGATTACGGGTATGAGCCTGAAACTAGCCTACCATGGCGCCAGAAGTGTGAAACACTTACGGAACATTGTATTCGTCCGCCGCGTAAAAGCTCTCTAAGCGCCATCACCGAGCGACAATAGTTGGGTCCAACCAATCGCCGTCTCATTGTAAAACAAATGGGGACGCCTAGCGAGGCTGACGTTTCGAAGCCTTTCCG
>JASAMZ010014136.1:0-20949 GCA_030248115.1 Linhomoeus sp. GSCO2_2 | reverse complement strand
CACTAGCACTTGAGCGAGCGAAGCCACCCAAACTGGTAATGTTGAAGTGATGTCTGACGCATAAAGAATTTTGTGCTAGTCAAACGGCAGCAAATATTGGAAGATGATATGCAATTTTGCGAACTTTGAGGCTGTCTGGAATAGATAGAGTATTAAAAAGTAATAAAGAGTAGAAAGTAATAAAAAGTAATAAAAGGTAGATCAAATTCTTAACGAGTAAGTAAAAGTAAAGTAATTTCACCCAAAATCCCATCGAGTAAGTAAAAGTACTTTTACTTACTCGTTACCTACTTTTTAAAAATTTCTAAAAAGTACTTCGGCAACACTGGTCGAATGCGCTGAGTAACGTGCCGTTGTCCGTTTCTGTTGCTAATTTCGCTATTTCGAGATATTTACAATTAAAATATGAAAATGTCAAAAATGACACTTTTATTCTGAAATGGAAAGGGCATAAGACGCGATGAATTTGTGACATAGTTTCGGATTTTGGAATTCACGAAATTAGGGATATTTTCAAGGTTTTTGTCAAAATTCCCAAATTTCGACAATTTCAAACAGCTTAAATTTCAAAAATTATTTTTACGGGTGTGTCGAGCATAGTCTGCCAAGTATTTATCAAACAGTTTCAGGTTTTATAATTAACTAAATTAGGGATATTTTCAAGGGTTTTGTCAAAATTCCCAAATTTCGACAAATTCAAACAGCTTAAATTTCAAAACTTCTTTGCACGGATGTGTCGAGCATAGTCTGCCAAGTATTTATCAAATAGTCTCAGATTTTATAATTAACGAAATTAGGGATATTTTCAAGAATTTTGTTAAAATCCCTAAATTTCGACAATTTCAAACAGCTTAAATTTCAAATTTTCTTTTCACGGATGTGTCGAGCATAGTCTGCCAAGTATTTATCAAATAGTTTCAGATTTTATAATTAACGAAATTAGGGATATTTTCAAGGGTATTGTCAAAATTCCCAATTTTCGACAAATTCAAACAGCCTAAATTTCATACTTTCTTTGCACGGATGTGTGGAGCATAGTCTGCCAAGTATTTAGCAAATAGTTTCAGAGATTATAATTAACGAAATTAGGGATATTTTCAAGGGCTTTGTTAAAATCCCCAAATTTCGACAAATTCAAACAGCCTAAATTTCATACTTTCTTTGCACGGATGTGTCGAGCATAGTCTGCCAAGTATTTAGCAAATAGTTTCAGAGACTATAATTAACGAAATTAGGGATATTTTCAAGGTTTTTCTCAAAATTGCCAAATTTCGATAATTTCAAATAGCTTAAATTTCAGAATGTCTTTGCATGGTTGTGTCGGGCATAGTTTGCCAACTATTTAGCAAATAGCTCTATATTTTATAATTAACGAATTTAGGGATATTTTCAAGGTTTTTCTCAAAATTGAAAAATTTCGACAAATCTCGACAACTTAAATTTCAAAATATCTTTGCGTGGATGTATCGGGCTCAGTAAATCAAGTAATTAAGAAGCAGTTTTAGATTGTAGAATTCACGAAATTAGGAATATTTTCAACGGTTTTGTCAAATATGGCAGATTTCGGCATTTTCAAATGGATAAAACTTTGCAATATTTTTCCATGCATGTGTCCGGCAACGTTTGTTTTTGCCATCTATTCAATCGAAAACGAAACGCGGCAAGTCTTTTCACTGTGCGGTTCTGCAATCTACAGCAACGGTACCATCACCGTCCACATTTGTGACCCAAAAGAAAAGGGCGTCGTCCCATTTAGACCCTCTTCATTCCAAAGTGAACCTGCGGCGAACATTCCTGATCCATTTATGGATCAGTACCCACCAATACACCATATAGGCATCGAATGCCCAACAATGGCACAGACTTTCTTTGGAAACTCGAGGTAACTGCGGCGATACTCCCCAAAGAAATGCTCAAGTTTCTATTCTGACACAATATTGAATACACTCCTCAAATGCACGATACACTATACAATGCCAATCAACCATCATCGGGTACCCAGTTTTTACTCTAAGCTTGTTACTCTAAGCTTGTTACACACACAGCTTGTTTCTCTCAGCCTCAGCCGAGCGAACCCTATCAAGAGCTCGGTGTGCGTGCGTGCGTACGTACGTGCGTGCGTGCGTACGTACGTGCGTGCGTGCGTACGTACGTGCGTGCGTGCGTACGTCACGCTTGCTTCGGGCTTAATAACTCGCTCGTAAGAAGGTGTTTGAGACATCGCCGAGTAGCCCGCGGACTCCTCTAGCCACCTGAGTAGACAAACCAAAAATAAGTTTTCAAATTCGCGCGCTACCTCATTAACCGCCTCCCCCTAGACCCCCAGGTCCCCCCAGCTCCCCCCTGACCTGACACGACAGAACCCATCCGCAAAATTTTCCAAGCTTAATACCCCATCCTTCGCCATTTTCAGCTCCCCCCTGCTCGGTTGGCTTCGGACTACATCTTTTGTGGCAAAGATTCCATCCCAGATGCATAAGATTTATGATGATTGCATCATTAGCCTGTGTGTCTTTGGGTAATCTTTCAGTTTCTGGTGGGTCGTCATTGGCGTGTCTTTAGCTTCAGATTGCGTCTGATTGCGTCTTTACAATTCTTGTCCGAATCGTATCTTTCATGTCTTCTTCAAAAGGCTTCCTCACCATACACATTTGATACATGAGCTAAGGATGGGGTCACGAGGGGTGAATGTGTGTAACGGGTATGCCATCTTTTGCAGTTTTTAGGTTGCAGTTGGGCTAGTGCGTGTACGATGCATCTGGAGTCATGATGAAAAGCAAGGCTGGGATCCGATCCGAAAGGACACACGTTTCTGTTGACACGAGAACAAGGGATGCAGTAAAGGTGCAACATCTTCTGACATAACAGTGTGGAAACCGGAACAAAAGATGCAGTCGAGAACAGTTAGCCCAGAGTGCAGCTAGTGCATTTAAGATGCCATCTAGAGTCATGATGAAAAGCAAGACTTAGATCCAATCCGAAAGGACACACAGGTTTCCATTGTTTTGAGCACTTCCACGAGATGGGCAAGTACCTCTTCGATGATCCCAGTCTGGTGGGCAAGCAGAAGCAACAGAGTGCAACTAGTGCATGCAAGATGTCATCTAGAGTCATGATGAAAAGACTGGGATCCAATCCAAGGACACACGTTTCTGTTGACACGAGAACGAGGGATGCAGTAAAGGCGCAACATATTGTGATGTAACAGTGTGGAAACCAGAACAAAAGATGCAGTTGGGCCCTGTCAGACCAGAGTGCGGCTAGTGCATGTAAGATGCCATCTAGCGTCATGATGAAAAGCAAGACTGGGATCCAATCCGAAAGAACACACGTTTCTGTTGACATGAGAACGAGGGATGCAGTAAAGGCGCAAAATATTGTGACGTTACAGTGTGGAAACCGGAACAAAAGATGCAGTTGGGCCCAGCCAGCCCAGAGTGCGGCTAGTGCATAAGATGCCTAGCGTCATGATGAAAAGCAACACTGGGATCCAATCCGAAAGGACTCACGTTTCTGTTGACATGAGAATGAGGGATGCAGTATAGGCACAACATAGTGTGACGTAACAGTGTGGAAACCGGAACAAAGAGGCAGTCGGGCCCAGTCAGCCCAGAGTGCGGCTAGTGCATGTAAGATGCCATCTAGAGTCATGATGAAAAGCAAGACTGGGATCCAATCTGAAAGGGCACAGAGGTTTTCATTACCATAAGCAAGTACCTCCTCGATGATCCCAGTCTTGTGGGCAAGCAGAAGGTCAGTGTTCGCGACAGATATCAACTGTGATGATTGTGTCCGTACGTGCGACGGGGTAGCTTGTTGGACTGTATCTGTTGGTGGTAATTTGTTGACGAGGAGGCAATCGTCGCAAAATCAAAGATGCAATCTTCTGTACTAGGATTGGAACCTTTGCAGCCCAATTCAATGTTGGGGTATGCAAGTATCACGAATCGAATGGATCGCATCCCAAAAACGATTTCAAACGAAGCCAGGGTATTTGAAGCTGGAAGTATGGCATCCTTGCCGATTTTGCACTGCATCCGAGCAAAATTTTCTCCACTCTGCGGATTGCATCATTGGATGGTTGGACGGGAGCTTTTCGACAGAAAGCTGAAGATGTCGGAATTGGAAGTGGAAAGACTGCATCTTTACCTTTTCACGGATGCAGTCCGAAAATCGGCCAGGTCCCCCCAGGTCCCCCCACGCTATTTGGCGGGGGGAGGGGGTTAATGTGCTACAGTATCCCAAAATGGGGTCCATTTTAAGACAAAAGTTGACCGAAGCTAGTCAAATCGCATATCAAAGTGAAGCGCTCGAGCTCCTGAGCACGAATCCGACAACAAAAAGTTTTAAAAGTTTAAACAGAGAGCTACAGTAACCAAAACGCGTCGAAAACTGGAAACGACACGCTTGCTTCGGTCTTAATAACTCGCTTGTCTGACGTCGCTGGGTTGAGTTCGACACATCGACGGGTAGCCCTCGGACTACTCTCGCCATCTGAGTGTTCAAAACTGAAATAAGTTTTCAAAATCGCGCGCTACAGTATCCCACAGTGGGGTCCGTTTTGAAACAAAAGTTGACCGAAGCTAGTCAAATCGCATATCAAAGTGAAGCGCTCGAGCTCCTGAGCACGAATCCGGCAACAAAAAGTTTTACAAGTTTAAACAGAAAGCTACAGTAACCAAAACGCGTCGAGAACTGGAAACTACACGCTTGCTTTGGGCTTAATAACTCGCTTGTGTGACGTCGCTGGGTTGAGTTCGACACATCGACGGGTAGCCCTCGGACTACTCTCGCCATCTGAGTGTTCAAAACTGAAATAAGTTTTCAAACTCGCGCGCTACAGTATCCCAAAGTGGGGTCCGCTTTAAAGCAAAAGTTGACCGAAGCTAGTCAAATCGCATATCAAAGTGAAGCGCTCGAGCTCCTGAGCACGAATCCGACAACAAAAAGTTTTAAAAGGTCAATGAGAGGGCTACAGTAACCAAAACGCGATGAAAACTGCAGATTTTGGTTTGTTTTATCTTGGCACTCGTGCGTTGCAAAGCGGCGGTCTTGACATCGCTGAAGAGCTCACTGCAAGCCAACATCAAAGCATGCTCACAATTAACCTGTAGTTTTGCGCTAGATTCCAGTGTTTTTTTTTAAATTTAGTAAGAAAAGATGATTTCTTGGTGTAAAGAATTAAACCCGAGCGATACCAATGTTGCGTAGCAAGACCACTCCAAAAAGTGTAGTCGCGAGGAGAGTCAAAGACGCTGCACGAAACCGGAAAGGGCCTTGCTACAATCTCAGTAAAAATTCAAAGCTCAAAACCACTCCGCTTTTTAAAAGAGACTTGTTCTCTAGCCGACATCTTGCTTTGGATTTCCGGAAATTCGATAGATTTTTGGCGAAAAAACACAAAATTCGGCGAATTTTTAATTTCTTTGTCCGTATTGTTCTCACTCTTGAAGTCACTACGCTTAGCCGCTAAGGAGCTGGACTTTCTACCGTAGCGACAGTATCCTGCGCAGCTAAGACTACTGTAGCGTCGCCATACAAAATTCTACCGTACACCTCACAAACTCTTTCCTAGACGTAATTCCGTATTTCAGCATGTTCAATAATTTTCATAAAATCGGCAGAGGTTTTTAAACAGATTTCTGTTACAATAACCCCGATTTAGCATACACTCTTGCAACTGTCGAATTTTGTACCAAAACCTAGTTTTATTAGTGCATATTCTAGAGTAGCGTACTAACTGAGTATAAACCGTGCCGTATGACAAATTGCTGGGGGAATTGGTTGCGACATGAGTAAATTTTATCACACGGAAGTCGAAGCTTTCTGTTTTGTCATAAACGTAAACCTCCTTGAGTTTGTCCCCAGAAATTTCAAATTCGAGGTCGAGGAAAGAAATTTTGCCGTTTTGAAGGTCAGTTTTGCCCAATTTCAACTCAGGGGGTAGATTTTGGCTTTCTTTCCACTTTCCAACGCCGAGATCTGAGAGCGTGACGCACGAACGTACGAACGAACGCACGCACGCACGATAGGCTCTCGTAGGGGTTCGCCCGCTATATGGAAAGAAAATTAGCGCCAAAACAGCAAAATAATGTTTGCCCCCCTAAGATTTTTTTTGCCCCTCCCAGTTGCCAATCCTAGCTACGCCCCTGGCACGCCGAACTCTCGTATGGTGTCGCCAGGCTGAGGCTGGACGGAAAAAGTTGCAGAACACTCCAACGGGCCCATCCGTCACCCTTGCGAGGAAGGTGCGCCGCAACTTCTCTGGGTTGAGAAATACAATTAGACAAAGCGCACAACTGCCAACTGCGCTGCAACCTGCGTGCAAGCGACTCGAAAGGGAGCAAGATGTTGATATATGTGGCTGTCAGAGTTGAAGATGAAGTTTTGTATGTGGTCTTTAACCCATTGGTTCGCTTGGTTGGCCAGTAAAAATTGAACCACTCATGGCACATGGAACCACAAAATTGAACAACAAGTCTCTTTTAAAAAGCGGAGTGGTTTCGAGCTTTGAATTTTCACTGAGATTGTAGCAAGGCCCTTTCCGGTTTCGTGCAGCGTCTTTGACTCTCCTCACGACTACACTTTTCGGAGTGGTCTTGCTACGCAACATTGGTATCGCTCGGGTTTAATTCTTCACACTAATAAAATCATCTTTTCAGACTGAATTTAAAAAAAAGACACTATAATCTAACGCAAAACTAAGGTTAATTGTGAGCTTGATTTGATGTTGGCTTGCAGTGAGCTCTCCAGCGATGTCAAGACCGCCGCTCTGCAACGCACGAGTGCCAAGACATAACAAACCAAAATCTGCAGTTTTCATCGCGTTTTGGTTACTGTAGTCCTCTGTTTAAACTATTGAAACTTTCTGTTGTCGGATTCGTGCTCAGGAGGTCGAGCGCTCATTTTGATATGCGATTACACTAGGTTCAATGAAGTTTTGACTTTTCGCGGACCTTACTTTGGGATACTGTAGCGCGCAATCTTAAAAACTTGTTATAATGTCGACGTCACAGGTCGCGAGAGAAGTCCGAGGGCTACTCGTCGATGTATCGAACTCAACTCAGCGACGTCTGGCAGGCGAGTTATTAAGCCTGAAGCAAGCGTGTAGTTTCTAGTTTGCGACGCGTTTTGGTTACTGTAGCTCTCTATTTAAACTTATGAAAGTTTTTGCTGTCGGATTCGTGCTCAGGAGCTCGAGCGCTTCACTTTGATATGCGACTTGACTATGTTCGGTCCACTTTTGTCTTAAAATGGACCCCACTTTGGGATACTGTAGCGCGCGATTTTCAAAAGTTATTTCAGTTTTGAACACTCAGATAGCGAGAGGAGTCCGTGGGCTACCCGACGATGTGTCAAACTCCTTCCTACGACGTCAGACGAGCGAGTTATTAAGCCCGAAGCGAGCGTGACACACGCACGTACGTACGCACGTACGCACGCACGTACGCACGCCGAGCTCTTGATAGGGCTCGCTCGGCTGAGGCCGAGCGAAAAAATTGGACAGTTTTGTGATTCTGCTAATGATAAATACGGATTCTACAATATTCCACGTCGCAGAAGACGAATTTTCTGTGGGTTTGTTCCATTTCATGCGCGTTTCCGTCGTAAGGCACCACTGTTGCAAAGGAAACCATCCCAAGTTAAGAAGCACAATCAACAAAATGCGTTCTCAAAATGAAATGCCCTTCACCAATTGCATGTCACCAAGTCCACAACAACCAGTCAACTTCAACGAAGTCTTCGAGTTTTATGCGTTACAGTTGAACCTTGAGCGGACCGAACGTGGCATATTGCAGCAGCTGGTAGTGTTCAACAATAATTTCATAGTTGCATTCGTGATCGGTCTTGATGCACTAAACGAGGCGAAACAAGCTCCGGTATTAAAAAGTTGAGTTTGTACTCTGACTGACATTGCAAAGAGCAGCGTTCTTTCTGCAGAGAGTGCGAGAGCTCATCGCCCGTATTGCTCCGCTTCACGAGCTCCCACTTCGCAAGAGGAGGAATTGCATAGCAAAATTGATTTTGCCCGGGATTTGGCTTTTAGAGCAAGAAGATCCCTCTTTCAAGCAATGCTTTTAATAAGCGACAAAAAAACTTGCCAACGCTTAGGCAAGCATTTAACAGCGCGCAAAAAGAGAGCAAAAGAGCAACCAAACCATGTCGCACGCCTCTCTGAAACGAAGTTTCTTTACTTGGTGCGGGTTTTAGTAATTGAACAATGTTTGCTGATACATAAAAGGGCACGTCGAGAGTTATCAACCGACGCGTCAATTGCCGCTCTACGACGTGAGACGAGCGAGTCAGAGCAATTTTGCGCTTTTTGAGCATTGGGTTACTGTAGGTCGCGAAATTCAAATTTTCGAGCTTTGACCAGTGGGAGAACAAATGATCAGTAAGTCAAGAGATATCCATTGAGCTCGAGATCGTCTCCTACGACGCAAGCGGAGCGCGTTAGAGCGATTTTAGTGCTAAACATCTGAAAACGTCGCTTTCCGTTTTGCGTGTTTGCGTAATTAACAAATTTTGCTGACACATGAAAGTGCGCATCGAGAGCTTTCACCTGACGTGTCGATTGCCGCTCTACGGTTTAAGACGTGCGAGACCTATCGATCAGTGAGTCGAGACCTATCGTTTCTTTACGACTTTCCAACGCCGAGATTCGAGATCGTTCCGAACAGACGAACGAACGCACGCACGCCGACCTCTCTTATGTAGGGTGTCGCCCAGCTGAGGCTGGGCGAAAAAGGTAGGTATGTACCTGTTCTAACTTCTAACAACGTTGCTCGATGCAAAGGCCACTGCAGCAACGAACTCAGGGGGGGGGGGGGGGGGGAGGGGGGGGCACAGCATTACCAGCACCTGATAGGGAGCCTTCGCGAAGACGTGGTGTAGGCCCTTTTGGTTTTCCGCGTTGGAAATCTCTGCAGAATGCGTGCACACTCCGAGAGCAGCGCAATGGATGTATGTCTCGATGAGTTCACTTGGACGATGCGCTTCCGCAAAGAAGCCTCTGTCCAAGTACAAAGGCGCCTGAACCAACAAGTTGTTTAAAATAGTTGTTTGATTTATTAACACAGAGTGGTTTTTTCGCCCGCCCTCAGGCGGGCGACACCATACGAGAGCTCGGCGTGCGTGCGTGCGTGCGTGCGTGCGTGCGTGCGTGCGTGCGTGCGTGCGTGCGTGCGTGCGTGAGTGCGTGCGTGCGTGCGTGCGTGCGTGCGTGCGTGCGTGCGTGCGTGCGTGCGTGCGTGCGTGCGTGCGTGCGTGCGTGCGTGCGTGCGTGCGTGCGTGCGTGCGTGCGTGCGTGCGTGCGTGCGTGCGTGCGTGCGTGCGTGCGTGCGTGCGTGCGTGCGTGCGTGTGTGTGTGTGCGTGCGTGTGTGTGTGTGTGTGTGTGTGTGTGTGTGTGTGTGTGTGTGTGTGTGTGTGTGTGTGTGTGTGTGTGTGTGTGTGTGTGTGTGTGTGTGTGTGCGCGCGCGCGCGCGCGCGCGCGCGCACACGCTCAGGGCGCGCTCCGGGGGACGGCGAAAAAATCTGCTTAGTATGCCGTTGCTACTGGTGCAAGAAATCGGCCACCACGCAGCTGTTGGAGTACAAACCAAGTCAATTCGACGTTCAAGGTGGGGATAGCGAGCTTTCAATATCGCCAGCGCTTCAGTTATCTTAGATTCGCACACGGAGTTGTTGCGACGTCGTGGGCATCGGAACCGATCCGGATATTTACACCTAAAGACGAATGTGCCTTCTCCTTGTGCTCTGCTAGCGCTAGAACGAACGCCAAACGAAAATTTTAGCATTTCTGGCAAGAGTGGGTCGCCCAGACGTGAGAAGGTGACCGAACCTTTGCGGCTTGGGGGGGGGGGGGGGGGGCTATCCTCACTCGCCCTGTTCTTTACCTATTCCACAACAACGCAAGCATTTTAATCAACGGGGGCGGAGGGGGAGGGGGGGGGGGATGGGGGTTGGGTAGGGGGTAAGCCTCCCCCCCCACCCAAGACGGAGGTGTGCCCCCACCCCCCATACCCCCAGGTACCTCTCTCCCCCTGAGTAACCCCCCTTGAAATTTCACAGATTTTCGCCTGCGGCGCTTAACAAGCTGTTTTAAACAAGCTTTGTGAAAAAACTGTGGCACCACGCTGGCTTAGGCTTAGGGCCTTTTTGGGCTTAGGGCCCGATGCACTTTGACATAAACCTTGAAAATATACCTAAATTCTTTAATTATAAAATCTACAACTATTTGCTAAATGCTTGGCAGACTATCCCAATACAACCATGCAGGCAATTTGAAATTTAAGCTATTTGAAATTGTCGAAATTTGAGGATCTTACAAAAGAATATTCCAAATTTATGCCAACATCGGGCGTAATTCGCTTGACAAAAGCTGTTCAGCTGCGACGCGGAATACAGGGGAGTGGTACGGTTGCCAATCTGGACGTAACATGCAGTGGCGTGGTTACACATTAATGATTAACCTGTGGTTAATTACACATCGTGTAATTAACCACAGGTTGCTTCTCGAGCATACAATCTTGACTGGAGACAACATACAGTGCGAGTCAATGTGAGCGCCACTCTTGGAACCTGGATTCCCAAGGTCTCAAAAGAGTAACGCGACTTAGTTGATGTCAGAGAGTACCCTTTGTCTATGTGCGTCTGTTAGAACCGTCAGTTTGTTACAGTCTTGTCGTTGTACCACATTTTTCTATTTTGTTTTGTTATTGTTTTGTTCCACTTCTTAATTTTGTATATTGTTTTGTTATTGTTATTGTTCCTCTCGAATTTTGACAAATTATTCTTGTTGTTGTTAACAATTTAGGAACAATTGTACCTAAATTGTTCCTAAGAAGATTGGCTGCCTTAGGGCAGAAGTTCGTTAAGTGGTAATTTCCTTGAAATCAAACGAATTGCGACGTGAATAATGAAACATTCTCAAATTATATGATATTTGTTCCATAACTGCTGTGGAATACTGCATACTTTCACGGACATTCAAAACAATTTAGGTACAATTTATAAGTTTTCAAATTGTTTTGTTCTGGAGCCATTTCAAATTGTTATTGTTATTGTGTTGTTCCTGGAAGTAGTGAAACAAATTGTTATTGTTCCTAAATTGTTAACAATTTAGGGGTACAAATTGTTAGGTTCAATTTGTACCAAGGAACAGTCGACAAAACTGGTTTGTTACCGAACCTATCACAGCAGCCAGATTGGCAGCGCTCTAGAGCTACATCAAATGCTTTTGTGACATTGACGACGAATCTCCAAACGACAACTGTGATGTTGAGCTTACGGTCTGGGATGGAGTAACAGGTGACATAAACCAACTGTGTTTGTTTGTTTTCTGCCGCCGCAGTCATGCTATGTCTGAGTGTTGTCGCGTATTTTGGCGGTGCATTCAGGATTCTATACTTGGAAGATGGATAATAACATAGCTGCCTGGGAAGCGGCGGACGGCGGTCGCCAAACCGAAGGCCTGAACTGTCAACGAACAGCCGGAACGGCGCAGTATGAAGTGACAGACGACGGCAGCTCTACTAGTATTCAAGAAAAGGTCGTCACTTCTTCGACCTTGAATATCAATGCCGTTTGTTCCGACTATTCTGATTTCAGAAAGCGAAAATTCTCCAGAAAATAAAAGAGGGGTCGTACGTTCGCCTAGTAGATTGGGACGGACTAACGGGCGGCGGATGGATCACGAGAGACGACGTCATAATTTCGAAGGAACGATTGCAAATCTCTGAGCTGGAATACGGTCAGACGTTGAGGAAAACTCAAGAAAAAGCCTGCCTTAAGAAAGACGGGCAGAAAATATGCAAGAAAGTAACGTGAGTGCACGCACGCATGCCGTTTGATTACTCGTCTATCAAAACTCGTTCAAAACAGCCTGTTGTGCTGCTCTGCAGATTCGACTATGAAGTGAAAGTGGATTGGGTTGGCCCAACGAGCGATGAACAGTCTGACAGCGACGAGGAATGCGAAGACAGTGACAGTGAAGGCGACGCCGTTTGCTGAACCTGCAGGCCTGCGGAATGCCAGAATGTGCTAATTTTGTGCTAGTGTAATTAACATGGACACATTGAAGCCTCTCAGCGTCAGTTGGTTTCATCGTGTTTTACAATCGGCTACGCCTACATGTATGTATGTATCTCTTGCTTGACATTTTCAATTGACTCCACCCCGCATCTGTCTCATTACAATAGAAGTGTCAGAAGAAATGTATCATTGCCTTGTTGCACGTGCCGCCTTGCATGTTTTGATTGCTAATCGCCATTCAACGCAACCTGTGTTTCTATATCTGACAACCCATTCCGGTCGCTAGAAAACGGTAGACACATTTGCTGGAATAACCAGATTGCGCCACTTGTTCTGTTTAGTATCTATGCCTAGTCAGCCCAAAACAATGACTACTATGTTACGGATTTGGTTGTTCATTGTTGTCAATGTCATCTCGGCGACTGACGACTACGAACTTCGACGAATAGTTGCAAATAATATCAGGGTAATTATGTGAGTATTATCTGTGCTGTCGTACTGTACTCTCAAGTAGACAAACGACGGACTACTACATACATAGGTGGCCTAGCTAGTAGGTACTGTAACTGTTCTCTATTTACGGTGTCGAGAAGACGATAGAATTAGTATCCTACAAAATAGAGTAGTGTAGTTGGACGTGCACCAAAACAACATGGCTGCTGCACTCGTGTTCTCTCACAGTTGTGTACTTATCTTACATTTTAGTGTCACGGCTATGAGCTCCGGCCACATCCCAATGGGCTTAACAAAGGAATGCAATTTTGGGTTGATCTAGAAGTGCTCACCCCAGCCCAGTGGGCGTCTCTGAAACCCATACGGATGTACGTTGGTGAGCAAGAAGACAAGAGCTGTCTTCTACAAAAGAAACCTCACGCGGGAAATCAAACATACGGAAGATATGTACAAAAGCACAAGTGCGGCATTAAGTCGATCAGTGGACACCTGTTCATTCAGCTGAGCGCTGTGGTAAGCAAGTGTGACGATAGAAATTCAAACTAACAGTCTCGGTTTCAATTTAATATACTGAAACTGAAACTGAGGATGAAACTCAATTGCAAATAATCGCGTATTTCTATTAAATTCCACATTCGCAAAAAATTTCTTTTGTGTTACCAATTTTCCGCGGTCCATGCTCCTTCCATTTCTGAAGAAATTTCGCGGCTAGCGCATCAGACGAAAAAATCGATTTTCGACACTTTCGAATTTTAATTGCAAATATCTCGAAAATGCGAAATTAGCAACAGAAACGGACATCGGATCCGTACTCAGCGACATCGACTCTACTTGACCGCATATGCCTCATGTCTTACTTTTGTGCGACGGACACACACACAGACACACAGACACACAGACAGACATTGTCATCCGTATTTATACACCTCGCCGCGCTGAGGCGCGGCGAAACAAGCTGTGTGTGTAAAAAGCTCAACCTATACTTTGTGTCTGTCAAATGTTGGTGAACAGTATAGTGAACTTTGTACACATCGTTAGCCGCATCTGGAGAAAGTGTCTTGAGAACGTGTACCATAATACCAAGTGCAGCCATCCCCACGATACGGTTGTCTGTACAGCTGATCTGAAGCTCAGTGATATCGCCGCGTTCGCTATATGTTATCGGCATGATACGACGCCGTTTATGTGATGTTTCCTACCTGTGCGAAAACGTCACATCCAACAAAAAAACTTGCCAAAAGTTTGGTGCGAGCGAATTCCTGTGTTCAGCGTACGTATTTCTGTTCCCGAATGCACATTCAATATTATCATCAATAAACAGCTGTTCTGGCCATCAGACGAAAATCTCGATTTTGACATTTATTTAAAATTTTTATTCTAAATATCTCGAAATTGGAATTTATTAAAAATGTAAAACTATGTCACAAATTCTTATTGCCATACGGCCTTACCATTTCGCGTTCAAATTCGTCAAAAACGACGATCTATTTTTGTTGATTTATGGAATTTTGAAAAATAATCACGTATTTCTATTAAATTCCACATTTGCAAGAAGTTTCTCTTGCGTTACAAATTATCCTCAGTCTATACTCTTTCCATTCTGAAGAAATTTCGCCGCTATATCATCAGGTGAAAAAGTCGATTTTCGACATTTCTATTTTTTGATTGAGAATATCTCGAAATTGCAATTTTTAAAAACTGCAAAATTATGTCACGAATTCTTATTGGCATACGACCTTTCCATTTATGCATTCACATTTGTCAATAAATGACGTTGTATTTTAGTCAATTTATGCAATTTTGACAAATAATCGTGTATTTCTATTAAATTCCACATTTGCAAAAATTTTCTTTTGTGTTACAAATTATCCGCGGTCCATGCTCCTTCCATTTCTGAAGAAATTTCGTGGTTAGCGCATCAGACGAATAAGTCGATTTTCGACATTTTCGAACTTTAATTGCGAATATCTCGAAAATGCGAAATTAGCAACACAAACGGACACCGGATCCGTACTCAGCGACCTCGACTCTACTTGACCACACATGTCACATATTTTACTTCGGTGCCACGGACGGACGGACGGACGGACACACAGACAGACAGACAGACAGACATTGTCATCCGTATATACCGGGTGTTTTTTTTAATGTGAACGATTACAAAGTTGAATATCTTCCTTGTAGGTGCACCCTGACAATCGAAAATTGCACACGATAAAGACAACAAGTTGCCGTGATATGTACTGAAAGATGGCATGATTTCACAGCAAGCTGCAAAAATTACAGCATCTTGAATTTGAGGCAAAATTTCTAAGGTTTTGCGCCAATGAAAGGGCTGTAACTCTTTCGTTATGAGACCAAAATTCGTGCAACTAGTGTTATTCGATAGCCGAGAACACAAGCTTCCATTTGCCGTACAAACCAGCAGCCCACTCCTGTTGAGCAGCATTTTGTAGCGCGAAGCGGTGAGAACCACGCGAAGCGCGCGCACCAGATCTGCTGGGAGTGGTTCCTTGCTGGGCCATAGTGCCAAACATAGTTGGCTGCAAAATGCTGCTCAACAGGAGTGGGCTGCTGGTTTGTACGGCAAATGGAAGCTTGTGTTCTCGGCTATCGAATAACATTAGTTGCACGAATATTGGTCTCATAACGAAAGAGTTACAGCCCTTTCATTGGCGCAAAACCTTAGAAATTTTGCCTCAAATTCAACATGCTGTAATTTTTGCAGCTTGCTGTGAAATCATGTCATCTTTCAATACATATCACGACAACTTGTTGTCTCTATCGTGTGCAATTTTCGATTGTCAGGGTGCACCTACAAGGAAGATATTCAACTTTGTAATCGTTCACATAAAAAAAACACCCGGTATGTTACGTCCACTTTCCGCATTCGTCCAGAAGCCGCATAATGCGCATTCTGGACGCGTCGGCGTCCAATTTCCGCATAATGCCGTTTCTGAACGACACGGCGTCCAGAAGACGCATTGGAAAGAAGAGGCATGCATCACCGCACCATGCGTAATCTGGACGGCCAGAATCGGCATTTCTTTGCGATCATGACGGAGGCGCACAGCCGGCCTGAGCAGGCGGTGAAGTAGATGGAGGAGTATTCACCCCACCCACTGTTCGCACTAAAACTCGGCCGGCGTCGCGCCTGGCGGGTCGAAAACTGAGGCTTAGCGCGACCACCAACTTCAGGGCGCGCTCCGCGCGCCCTGAAGTCGGTCACCGGTCGCGCTAAGCCTAAGCTTCGACCCGCCAGACTGCGACGCCGACTGACTCTTGTGGACTGTGGGCGCAGGGCGAGCCTAAGCATAGCCTAATTTCAAAGGAAAATCATACTTTCAAAGACAACAACATTGTAATCAATCAAGGAATGCGTATTCTTGACGTCCAAGTTACGCATATAGAGCCAGGAGCATGCTTCTCCTTCTCCAAAGCCGATTCTGGACGGCGTCGCGTCCACAATCCGCATTATGCGGAAACTGGACGCGTCGCCGTCCAGAAGCCGCATATGCGGATTCTGGACGAATGCGGATTCTGGACGTCACATATATATGTTACCGTGACAACCCGGATCCAGTGAAAACCCGGATATCCGGGTTTTCACTGGTCGACTTAGTGAAAACCCGGAGATCCGGGTTTTCACTGACGGGTTAGTGAATACCCGGATAATGTCAAATTATCCGGGTTTTCACTGAAAGTTTAGTGAAAACCCGGATATGCGAAATTTCGTCGGAGGATCGTGAAAATCATGATAGCTGTGTTTTCATCAATAAATAGCCTAGAAAACGACCCTTCTATAGTTTTCAACACTGCTGACGAAACAAGAGCTTCTGAGTGGCAAATCGCGCTTTTATTGCGCAAAACAAACGTCGTGGAGTGCGAAACGTGCGTTCTTAGCAATACCTTGCATCTTTGCCGAACCGCCCCTTTCACAATGCGCATGATTTTCGCATGATTTGCGGCCAATTGGCACGTCTGGTTCAACACGGGGCGAAGTGTAGGGAATGTGCATCCCGCTTACAGCTTGCATGTGACTGAAAGTTGTCGCAAGCGCTAGTAGTGAGGGGGCACAGCCGGCCTAAGCAGGAGGCGAAGTATATGGAGGAGTGTTTATCCCACTTACAGTTTGCACTAAAACTCGGTCGACGTCGCGCCTGGCGGGTCTCAACTGAGGCTTAGCGCGACCACCAACTTCAGGGCGCGCTCCGCGCGCCCTGAAGTCGGTCACCGGTCGCGTTAAGCCTAAGTTTCGACCCGCCAGACTGCGGCGCCGACTGACTCTTGTGGACTGTGGGCGCAGGGCGAGCCTAAGCATAGCCTGATTTGGAAGGAACCAAACGGCCTACAGGCAATAGAAATATAGTTATAGCAGTGTATTGCGCGATTTTGAGTATATCGGAGAATTATCCGGGTTTTCCCTAACCGATCAGTGAAAACCCGGATATCCGGGTTTTCACTAACTCAACAGTGAAAACCCGGATATCCGGGTTTTCACTAACCAACTCAGTGAAAACCCGGATATCCGAGTTTTCACTGAAGACGGGTTCTCCCGGTCACATATACACCTCGCCGCGCTGAGGCGCGGCGAAAAAATGGCATTGTGTAAAGAGCAAGTCGAGAGCTTTGAAACGACACATCGCGCCTCACTACGATGCAATGTACATACAGGCAGTTGAGTCGTTTGTGCTTACAGATATTTGGGTTACTGTAACTTGCGAAATTCAAATTTTTGAGTTTCGGCCGTGGTTAGCAACAATGATCAGTGAGTCGAGAAATAGAAAGCGCCCAAAATCGTCTCTCGACAAATTTCCAACACCGTAGTCTGTGATCGAACGGACCCACGCAAAAGCGAACGTCGAGTTCTCCCTGGTGTTCGCATGGCTCAGGCCCGACAAACAAACGTTTTATGCGTCGCTTTGGAAAGTGAAGAATATTTTCTAGCAGTGCCTGACGGAAAACGACTTTACTAAGCTTATAAGCTAGTGCCGCTCAGTAAAACTAACACCAGCACTCTATGTGTACACACAGTTCCCGCTGTAATAGACACGGAAGACACCGTTGTTGTTACTAATTCAGGTTACGGTTGTTTCTAAGAACCAAATCCTTGTTCGACAGCCTGTCCACTTCATCGCAACTGATATCGGAGAGGTGCGTTAGTTTGAGCCTGTTGGGAGTTCCATTATTTCGAGGGCCTGACAACATTTCAGTCACCGCATCGGTATCCACGATTTGACCTGACGGTCAGAACACTTAGCGATCGAATGGACTTCGTTTCTCCCGGGCAAACGTTGAGCATTGGGGAGACTTTGCTGGTACAGCCTAGACCGCTCACAAAAGCGACTCGTTGCAAAATTAAGAAGCAAATCGGTTTGTTGCGGCTGTTTATTACTTTGAACCAATGCGTACTTGTTGAGCAAACACAGCCTACTGAACCGAATCCCCTTCATGCAAATCGCATGGCGCACGAACGAAGATTTCGTAGGTACATGTGCAAAACTATTTGCGACTACCTTTTGGCAAGTGGTTAACATACCGGGTGATAAACTACTCTCCTCAAAAAACTACTTTGTCAAGATTTGCAGGGAAAGGATTCAGCCTTGAAGACCATGGCATTATCGTAAATCTGCACATGTGTTGGTTAGCGAATTCCAGTAATCACATAAATAGCGACGACGGCCAACTGTTCAACAGGGCCGGAAGGTGCGTGCTGCCTATAGTTAAACTCATAAGTGCCGTTGCTTGTAGCATTGTCTGAAGTCAGTGTGGGCGCAGGGCGAGCCTACGCATAGCCTGAATTCAAGGAAAATCTTGCTTGAAGGCATTGAGAACGAACACGGTATAACGACTTCTCACAGACGAGATTCTTGGCCCCGCGGCTCCATTCACACAGTGATTAAAGTAACGTCGCACTTAGAACATTGAGGGCACTCATTCAGAATTTGGGGGCACTCATTCAGACTTTGGGGGCACTCATTCAGAACTTGGGGGCACTTATTCAGATATAGCCGTATAAGTAGTCCATCGTTTATTGTCTGGTTAGCTTAGTGGCTTACTAGGGTCTATAGCCCAGGGCTCGAAGCCCGTTGTCGCGCAACTCACGCGTTCGAGCAGATAGATACTCGAAGCCGTTGTCGCGCAACTCACGCGTTCGAGCAGATATGTAGATACTCGAAGCCGTTGTCGCGCAACTCACGCGTTCGAGCAGATAGATACTCGAAGCCGTTGTCGCGCAACTCACGCGTTCGAGCAGGTACTCGAAGCTCGTTGTCGCGCAACTTACGCGTTCGAGCAGGTACTCGAAGCTCGTTGTCGCGCAACTCACGCGTTCGAGCAGATAGATACTCGAAGCCGTTGTCGCGCAACTCACGCGTTCGAGCAGATAGATACTCGAAGCCGTTGTCGCGCAACTCACGCGTTCGAGTAGATAGATACTCGAAGCCGTTGTCGCGCAACTCACGCGTTCGAGCAGATAGATACTCGAAGCCGTTGGCGCGCAACTCACGCGTTCGAGCAGATAGATACTCGAAGCCGTTGTCGCGCAACTCACGCGTTCGAGCAGGTACTCGAAGCTCGTTGTCGCGCAACTTACGCGTTCGAGCAGGTACTCGAAGCTCGTTGTCGCGCAACTCACGCGTTCGAGCAGGTACTCATAGCCTGTTGTCGCGCAACTCACGCGTTCGAGCAGGTACTCGAAGCCCATTGTCGCGCAACTCACGCGTTCAAGCAGGTACTCGAAGCCCGTTGTCGCGCAACTCACGCTTTCGAGCAGGTACTCAAAGCCCGTTGTCGCGCAACTCACGCGTTCGAGCAGGTACTCAGAGCCCGTTGTCGCGCAACTCACGCGTTCGAGCAGGTACTCGAAGCCCGTTGTCGCGCAGCTCACGCGTTCGAGCGGATACTCAGAGCCCGTTGTCGCGCAACGCAAGCGTTTGACTGGATACGCGCAGCCCATTGTGGCGCAACTCACGCTTTCGAGCAGGTACTCGAAGCCCGTTGTCGCGCAACTCACGCGTTCGAGCAGGTACTCAGAGCCCATTGTCGCGCAACTCACGCGTTCGAGCAGGTACTCGAAGCCCGTTGTCGCGCAGCTCACGCGTTCGAGCGGATACTCAGAGCCCGTTATCGCGCAACGCAAGCGTTTGACTGGAGACGCGCAGCCCATTGTGGCGCAACTCACGCGTTCCAGTGGATACTCGGAGCCCGTTGACGCGCAACTCACGCGTTCCAGCGGATGCTCAGAGCCCGTTGTCACGCAGCTCACGCGTTCCAGCGGATACTCGAAGCCCGCTGTCGCGCAACGCAAGCGTTCGACTGGATACGTGCAGCCCGTTGTGGCGCAACTCACGCGTTCCAGCGGATACTCGGAGCCCGTTGTCGCGCAACTCACGCGTTCCAGCGGATGCTCAGAGCCCGTTGTCACGCAGCTCACGCGTTCCAGCGGATACTCGAAGCCCGCTGTCGCGCAACGCAAGCGTTCGACTGGATACGTGCAGCCCGTTGTGGCGCAACTCACGCGTTCCAGCGGATACTCGGAGCTCGTTGTCGCGCAACTCACGCGTTCCAATGGATGCTCAGAGCCCGTTGTCGCGCAACTCACGCGTTCCAGTGGATACTCAAAGCCCGTTGTTGGCATAAATTTGGAATATTCTTTTGTAAGATCCTCAAATTTCGACAATTTCAAATAGCTTAAATTTCAAATTGCCTGCATGGTTGTATTGGGCATAGTCTGCCAAGCATTTAGCAAATAGTTGTAGATTTTATAATTAAAGAATTTAGGTATATTTTCAAGGTTTATGTCAAAGTGCATCGGGCCCTAAGCCCAAAAAGGCCCTAAGCCTAAGCCAGCGTGGTGCCACAGTTTTTTCACAAAGCTTGTTTAAAACAGCTTGTTAAGCGCCGCAGGCGAAAATCTGTGAAATTTCAAGGGGGGTTACTCAGGGGGAGAGAGGTACCTGGGGGTATGGGGGGTGGGGGCACACCTCCGTCTTGGGTGGGGGGGAGGCTTACCCCCTACCCAACCCCCATCCCCCCCCCCCCTCCCCTCCGCCCCCGTTGATTAAAATGCTTGCGTTGTTGTGGAATAGGTAAAGAACAGGGCGAGTGAGGATAGCCCCCCCCCCCCCCCCCAAGCCGCAAAGGTTCGGTCACCTTCTCACGTCTGGGCGACCCACTCTTGCCAGAAATGCTAAAATTTTCGTTTGGCGTTCGTTCTAGCGCTAGCAGAGCACAAGGAGAAGGCACATTCGTCTTTAGGTGTAAATATCCGGATCGGTTCCGATGCCCACGACGTCGCAACAACTCCGTGTGCGAATCTAAGATAACTGAAGCGCTGGCGATATTGAAAGCTCGCTATCCCCACCTTGAACGTCGAATTGACTTGGTTTGTACTCCAACAGCTGCGTGGTGGCCGATTTCTTGCACCAGTAGCAACGGCATACTAAGCAGATTTTTTCGCC
>JASAMZ010014135.1:0-27445 GCA_030248115.1 Linhomoeus sp. GSCO2_2 | reverse complement strand
GGAAGCAGTGGCATTGACCAGTCCTATGTATCTTAACATTTTTATCACTGCTATTCCTGCCAATGGAGCATGGGAGGGAAGCAGTGGCGTTGACCAGTCCTATGTAACTCAACATTTTTGTCACTGCTATTCCTGCCAATGGAGCATGGGAGGGAAGCAGTGGCATTGACCAGTCCTATGTAACTCAACATTTTTGTCACTGCTATTCCTGCCAATGGAGTGAGGGAGGGAAGCAGTGGCGTTGACCAGTCCTATGTAACTCAACATTTTTGTCACTGCTATTCCTGCCAATGGCGCATGGGAGGGAAGCACTGGCATTGACCAGTCCCATGTAAGTCAACATTTTTGTCACTGCTATTCCTGCCAATGGCTCATGGGAGGGAAGCAATGGCATTGACCAGTCCTATGTAACTCAACATTTTTGTCACTGCTATTCCTGCCAATGGCAGGACACCGCCAAGGAGCATGGGAGGGAAGCAGTGGCATTGACCAGTCCTATGTAACTCAACATTTTTGTCACTGCTATTCCTGCCATTGGTGCATGGGAGGGAAGCAATGGAGTTGACCAGTCCTATGTAACTCAACATTTTTATCACTGCTATTCCTGCCAATGGTGCATGGGAGGGAAGCAGTGGAGTTGACCAGTCCTATGTAACTCAACATTTTTTTCACTGCTATTCCTGCCAATAGGTGCATGTGAGGGAAGGGTTTGGGGGTGGGGGGGGTGGTGTGGTTGTTTTGTGTTCTGCTGCGTGGGGGGGGCGTTGCTTGCCCCCCGCGGCGCAGTGGCAGTTGACCAGTCCTATGTAACTCAACATTTTTGTCACTGCTATTCCTGCCAATGGAGCATGGGAGGGAAGCAGTGGCGTTGACCAGTCCTATGCAACTCAACATTTTTGTCACTACTATTCCTGCCAATGGAGCATGGGAGGGAAGCAGTGGCATTGACCAGTCCTATGTAACTCAACATTTTTGTCACTGCTATTCCTGCCAATGGAGCATGGGAGGGAAGCAGTGGCGTTGGCCAGTCCTATGCAACTCAACATTTTTGTCACTGCTATTCCTGCCAATGGCGTATGGGAGGGAAGCAATGGTGTTGACCAGTCCTATGTAACTCAACATTTTTGTCACTGCTATTCCTGCCAACAGGTGCACGAGAGGGAAGTATGAGAGTTGACCAGTCCTATGTAACTCAACATTTTTGTCACTGCTATTCCTGCCAATGGAGCGTGGGAGGGAAGCAGTGGCATTGACCAGTCCTATGTAACTCAACATTTTTGTCACTGCTATTCCTGCCAATGGAGTGAGGGAGGGAAGCAGTGGCGTTGGCCAGTCCTATGTAACTCAACATTTTTGTCACTGCTATTCCTGCCAATGGCGCATGGGAGGGAAGCACTGGCATTGACCAGTCCTATGTAACTCAACATTTTTGTCACTGCTATTCCTGCCAATGGAGCATGGGAGGGAAGCACTGGCATTGACCAGTCCCATGTAAGTCAACATTTTTGTCACTGCTATTCCTGCCAATGGAGCATGGGAGGGAAGCAGTGGCGTTGACCAGTCCTATGTAACTCAACATTTTTGTCACTGCTATTCCTGCCATTGGTGCATGGGAGGGAAGCAATGGAGTTGACCAGTCCTATGTAACTCAACATTTTTATCACTGCTATTCCTGCCAATGGTGCATGGGAGGGAAGCAGTGGAGTTGACCAGTCCTATGTAACTCAACATTTTTGTCACTGCTATTCCTGCCAATGGAGCATGGGAGGGAAGCAGTGGCATTGACCAGTCCTATGTAACTCAACATTTTTGTCACTGCTATTCCTGCCAGCAGGTGCACGGGAGGGAAGTATGAGAGTTGACCAGTCCTATGTAACTCAACATTTTTGTCACCGCTTCCCTGCAATAAGGGGAGGGGGAAGCAGGGGTGACCAGTCCTATGTAACTCAACATTTTTGTCACTGCTATTCCTGCCAATGGCGCATGGGAGGGAAGCACTGGCATTGACCAGTCCCATGTAAGTCAACATTTTTGTCACTGCTATTCCTGCCAATGGCTCATGGGAGGGAAGCAATGGCATTGACCAGTCCTATGTAACTCAACATTTTTGTCACTGCTATTCCTGCCAATGGAGCATGGGAGGGAAGCAGTGGCATTGACCAGTCCTATGTAACTCAACATTTTTGTCACTGCTATTCCTGCCATTGGTGCATGGGAGGGAAGCAATGGAGTTGATCAGTCCTATGTAACTCAACATTTTTATCACTGCTATTCCTGCCAATGGTGCATGGGAGGGAAGCAGTGGAGTTGACCAGTCCTATGTAACTCAACATTTTTGTCACTGCTTTTCCTGCCAATGGCACACAGGAGAGAAGCACTGGCATTGACCAGTCCTATGTAACTCAACATTTTTATCACTGCTATTCCTGCCAATGGTGCATGGGAGGGAAGCAGTGGAGTTGACCAGTCCTATGTAACTCAACATTTTTGTCACTGCTATTCCTGCCAACAGGTGCACGGGAGGGAAGTATGAGAGTTGACCAGTCCTATGTAACTCAACATTTTTGTCACTGCTATTCCTGCCAATGGAGCATGGGAGGGAAGCAGTGGTGTTGACCAGTCCTATGTAACTCAACATTTTTGTCACTGCTATTCCTGCCAATGGAGCATGGGAGGGAAGCAGTGGCATTGGCCAGTCCTATGTAACTCAACATTTTTGTCACGGCTACTCCTGCCAATGGCACATGGGAGGGAAGCAATGGTGTTGACCAGTCCTATGTAACTCAACATTTTTGTCACTGCTATTCCTGCCAACAGGTGCACGGGAGGGAAGTATGAGAGTTGACCAGTCCTATGTAACTCAACATTTTTGTCACTGCTATTCCTGCCAATGGAGCATGGGAGGGAAGCAGTGGCATTGACCAGTCCTATGTAACTCAACATTTTTGTCACTGCTATTCCTGCCAATGGAGCATGGGAGGGAAGCAGTGGCATTGACCAGTCCTATGTAACTCAACATTTTTGTCACTGCTATTCCTGCCAATGGAGCATGGGAGGGAAGCAGTGGAGTTGACCAGTCCTATGTAACTCAACATTTTTGTCACTGCTATTCCTGCCAATGGAGCATGGGAGGGAAGCAGTGGCATTGACCAGTCCTATGTAACTCAACATTTTTGTCACTGCTATTCCTGCCATTGGTGCATGGGAGGGAAGCAATGGAGTTGACTAGTCCTATGTAACTCAACATTTTTATCACTGCTATTCTTGCCAATGGTGCATGGGAGGGAAGCAGTGGAGTTGACCAGGTCCTATGTTGGGGAACTCAAGTTTTTGTGGTCATTTTGTGTCACTGCTATTCCTGCCAATGGCACATGGGAGGGAAGCACTGGCATTGACCAGTCCCATGTAAGTCAACATTTTTGTCACTGCTATTCCTGCCAATGGCGCATGGGAGGGAAGCACTGGCGTTGACCAGTCCTATGTAACTCAACATTTTTGTCACTGCTATTCCTGCCAATGGTGCATGGGAGGGAAGCAGTGGAGTTGACCAGTCCTATGTAACTCAACATTTTTGTCACTGCTATTCCTGCCAATGGATCATGTGAGGGAAGCAGTGGCATTGACCAGTCCTATGTAACTCAACATTTTTGTCACTGCTATTCCTGCCAATGGAGCATGGGAGGGAAGCAGTGGCGTTGACCAGTCCTATGTAACTCAACATTTTTGTCACGGCTACTCCTGCCAATGGCACATGGGAGGGAAGCAATGGTGTTGACCAGTCCTATGTAACTCAACATTTTTGTCACTGCTATTCCTGCCAACAGGTCCACGGGAGGGAAGTATGAGAGTTGACCAGTCCTATGTAACTCAACATTTTTGTCACTGCTATTCCTGCCAATGGAGCATGGGAGGGAAGCAGTGGCGCTGACCAGTCCTATGTAACTCAACATTTTTGTCACCCCTATTCCTGCCAATGGCGCATGGGAGGGAAGCACTGGCATTGACCAGTCCTATGTAAGTCAACATTTTTGTCACTGCTATTCCTGCCAATGGCGCATGGGAGGGAAGCAATGGTGTTGACCAGTCCTATGTAACTCAACATTTTTGTCACTGCTATTCCTGCCAACAGGTGCAAGGGAGGGAAGTATGAGAGTTGACCAGTCCTATGTAACTCAACATTTTTGTCACTGCTATTCCTGCCAATGGAGCATGGGAGGGAAGCAGTGGCATTGACCAGTCCTATGTAACTCAACATTTTTGTCACTGCTATTCCTGCCATTGGTGCATGGGAGGGAAGCAATGGAGTTGACCAGTCCTATGTAACTCAACATTTTTATCACTGCTATTCCTGCCAATGGTGCATGGGAGGGAAGCAGTGGAGTTGACCAGTCCTATGTAACTCAACATTTTTGTCACTGCTATTCCTGCCAACAGGTGCATGGGAGGGAAGTATGAGAGTTGACCAGTCCTATGTAACTCAACATTTTTGTCACCACTATTCCTGCCAATGGAGCGTGGGAGGGAAGCAGTGGTGTTGACCAGTCCTATGTAACTCAACATTTTTGTCACTGCTATTCCTGCCAATGGCATATGGGAGGGAAGCAATGGTGTTGACCAGTCCTATGTAACTCAACATTTTTGTCACTGCTATTCCTGCCAACAGGTGCACGAGAGGGAAGTATGAGAGTTGACCAGTCCTATGTAACTCAACATTTTTGTCACTGCTATTCCTGCCAATGGAGTGTGGGAGGGAAGCAGTGGCATTGACCAGTCCTATGTAACTCAACATTTTTGTCACTGCTATTCCTGCCAATGGAGCATGGGAGGGAAGCAGTGGCGTTGACCAGTCCTATGTAACTCAACATTTTTGTCACTGCTATTCCTGCCAACAGGTGCACGAGAGGGAAGTATGAGAGTTGACCAGTCCTATGCAACTCAACATTTTTGTCACTGCTATTCCTACCAATGGAGCATGGGAGGGAAGCACTGGTATTGACCAGTCCCATGTAAGTCAACATTTTTGTCACTGCTATTCCTGCCAATGGAGCATGGGAGGGAAGCAGTGGCGTTGACCAGTCCTATGTAACTCAACATTTTTGTCACTTATTCCTGCCAATGGAGCATGGGAGGGAAGCAGTGGCATTGACCAGTCCTATGTAACTCAACATTTTTGTCACTGCTATTCCTGCCAATGGAGTGAAGGAGGGAAGCAGTGGCATTGACCAGTCCTATGTAACTCAACATTTTTGTCACTGCTATTCCTGCCAATGGCGCATGGGAGGGAAGCAGTGGCATTGGCCAGTCCTATGTAACTCAACATTTTTGTCACTGCTATTCCTGCCAACAGGTGCACGGGAGGGAAGCAATGGTGTTGACCAGTAAAATGACATAACGCTTCTGATTCAGCGTGAAGCTAGTGGGTATACTGAGACCTTACAGAAGCTATTCTCTTCATAAGCGCGACGTTTCAGAACGCTACATGGCGTCCCATCTTCAGGCGCAAAATCACCAAATCGACTGCACTTCTTAGTGTCCCTCTATCCATATCCAGATTAAGAATGATTGACATTCAACAATCATTTTACTGTTCAACATTTTTGTCACTGCTATTCCTGCCATTGGTGCATGGGAGGGAAGCAATGGAGTTGACCAGTCCTATGTAACTCAACATTTTTATCACTGCTATTCCTGCCAATGGTGCATGGGAGGGAAGCAGTGGAGTTGACCAGTCCTATGTAACTCAACATTTTTGTCACTGCTATTCCTGCCAATGGAGCATGGGAGGGAAGCAGTGGCATTGACCAGTCCTATGTAACTCAACATTTTTGTCACTGCTATTCCTGCCAGCAGGTGCACGGGAGGGAAGTATGAGAGTTGACCAGTCCTATGAAACTCAACATTTTTGTCACCGCTATTCCTGCCAATGAAGCATGGGAGGGAAGCAGTGGTGTTGACCAGTCCTATGTAACTCAACATTTTTGTCACTGCTATTCCTGCCAATGGAGTGAGGGAGGGAAGCAGTGGCGTTGACCAGTCCTATGTAACTCAACATTTTTGTCACTGCTATTCCTGCCAATGGCTCATGGGAGGGAAGCAATGGCATTGACCAGTCCTATGTAACTCAACATTTTTGTCACTGCTATTCCTGCCAATGGAGCATGGGAGGGAAGCAGTGGCATTGACCAGTCCTATGTAACTCAACATTTTTGTCACTGCTATTCCTGCCATTGGTGCATGGGAGGGAAGCAATGGAGTTGACCAGTCCTATGTAACTCAACATTTTTATCACTGCTATTCCTACCAATGGTGCATGGGAGGGAAGCAGTGGAGTTGACCAGTCCTATGTAACTCGACATTTTTGTCACTGCTATTCCTGCCAATGGCGCATGGGAGGGAAGCACTGGCATTGACCAGTCCCATGTAAGTCAACATTTTTGTCGCTGCTATTCCTGCCAATGGCGCATGGGAGGGAAGCAATGGTGTTGACCAGTCCTATGTAACTCAACATTTTTGTCACTGCTATTCCTGCCAACAGGTGCACGGGAGGGAAGTATGAGAGTTGACCAGTCCTATGTAACTCAACATTTTTGTCACTGCTATTCCTGCCAATGGAGCATGGGAGGGAAGCAGTGGCATTGGCCAGTCCTATGTAACTCAACATTTTTGTCACCGCTATTCCTGCCAATGGCCAATGGGAGGGAAGCACTGGCATTGACCAGTCCTATGTAACTCAACATTTTTGTCACTGCTACTCCTGCCAATGGCACATGGGAGGGAAGCAATGGTGTTGACCAGTCCTATGTAACTCAACATTTTTGTCACTGCTATTCCTGCCAACAGGTGCACGGGAGGGAAGTATGAGAGTTGACCAGTCCTATGTAACTCAACATTTTTGTCACTGCTATTCCTGCCAATGGAGCATGGGAGGGAAGCAGTGGCATTGACCAGTCCTATGTAACTCAACATTTTTGTCACTGCTATTCCTGCCAATGGCGCATGGGAGGGAAGCACTGGCATTGACCAGTCCTATGTAAGTCAACATTTTTGTCACTGCTATTCCTGCCAATGGCGCATGGGAGGGAAGCAATGGTGTTGACCAGTCCTATGTAACTCAACATTTTTGTCACTGCTATTCCTGCCAACAGGTGCAAGGGAGGGAAGTATGAGAGTTGACCAGTCCTATGTAACTCAACATTTTTGTCACTGCTAATCCTGCCAATGGAGCGTGGGAGGGAAGCAGTGGCGTTGACCAGTCCTGTGTAACTCAGCATTTTTGTCACTGCTATTCCTGCCAATGGAGCATGGGAGGGAAGCAGTGGCATTGGCCAGTCCTATGTAACTCAACATTTTTGTCACTGCTATTCCTGCCAATGGTGCATGGGAGGGAAGCAGTGGCATTGACCAGTCCTATGTAACTCAACATTTTTGTCACTGCTATTCCTGTCAATGGAGAGTGGGAGGGAAGCAGTGGAGTTGACCAGTCCTATGTAACTCAACATTTTTGTCACTGCTATTCCTGCCAATGGCGCATGGGAGGGAAGCACTGGCATTTACCAGTCCCATGTAACTCAACATTTTTGTCACTGCTATTCCTGCCAATGGCGCATGGGAGGGAAGCAGTGGAGTTGACCAGTCCTATGTAACTCAACATTTTTGTCACTGCTATTCCTGCCAACAGGTGCATGGGAGGGAAGTATGGGAGTTGACCAGTCCTATGTAACTCAACATTTTTGTCACTGCTATTCCTGCCAATGGAGCATGGGAGGGAAGCAGTGGGGTGAGTTGTTTTTGTCACTGCTATTCCTGTCAATGAAGCATGGGAGGGAAGCAGTGGTGTTGACCAGTCCTATGTAACTCAACATTTTTGTCACTGCTATTCCTGCCAATGGCGCATGGGAGGGAAGCAATGGTGTTGACCAGTCCTATGTAACTCAACATTTTTGTCACTGCTATTCCTGCCAACAGGTGCACGGGAGGGAAGTATGAGAGTTGACCAGTCCTATGTAACTCAACATTTTTGTCACTGCTATTCCTGCCAATGGAGCATGGGAGGGAAGCAGTGGCGTTGACCAGTCCTATGTAACTCAACATTTTTGTCACTGCTATTCCTGCCAATGGAGCATGGGAGGGAAGCAGTGGCGTTGACCAGTCCTATGTAACTCAACATTTTTGTCACTGCTATTCCTGCCAATGGAGCATGGGAGGGAAGCAGTGGAGTTGACCAGTCCTATGTAACTCAACATTTTTGTCACTGCTATTCCTGCCAATGGTGCATGGGAGGGAAGCAGTGGAGTTGACCAGTCCTATGTAACTCAACATTTTTGTCACTGCTATTCCTGCCAACAGGTGCATGGGAGGGAAGTATGGGAGTTGGCCAGTCCTATGTAACTCAACATTTTTGTCACTGCTATTCCTGCCAATGGAGCGTGGGAGGGAAGCAGTGGGGTTGACCAGTCCTATGTAACTCAACATTTTTGTCACTGCTATTCCTGTCAATGGCGCATGGGAGGGAAGCAATGGTGTTGACCAGTCCTATGTAACTCAACATTTTTGTCACTGCTACTCCTGCCAATGGCACATGGGAGGGAAGCAATGGTGTTGACCAGTCCTATGTAACTCAACATTTTTGTCACTGCTATTCCTGCCAACAGGTGCACGGGAGGGAAGTATGAGAGTTGACCAGTCCTATGTAACTCAACATCTTTATCACTGCTATTCCTGCCAATGGAGCATGGGAGGGAAGCAGTAGAGTTGACCAGTCCTATGTAACTCAACATTTTTGTCACTGCTATTCCTGCCAATGGTGCATGAGAGGGAAGTAGTGGCGTTGTTGTCACTGCTATTCCTGCCAATGGAGCATAAGAGGGAAGCAGTGGCATTGACCAGTCCTATGTAACTCAACAATTTTGTCACTGCTATTCCTGCCAATGGAGCATGGGAGGGAAGCAGTGGCATTGACCAGTCCTATGTAACTCAACATTTTTGTCACTACTATTCCTGCCAATGGTGCATGGGAGAGAAGCAATGGCATTGACCAGTCCTATGTAACTCAACATTTTTGTCACTTCTATTCCTGCCAATGGCGCATGGGAGGGAAGCAGTGGAGTTGACCAGTCCTATGTAACTCAACATTTTTGTCACTGCTATTCCTGCCAATGGCGCATGGGAGGGAAGCAATGGTGTTGACCAGTCCTATGTAACTCAACATTTTTGTCACTGCTACTCCTGCCAATGGCACATGGGAGGAAAGCAATGGTGTTGACCAGTCCTATGTAACTCAACATTTTTGTCACTGCTATTCCTGCCAACAGGTGCACGGGAGGGAAGTATGAGAGTTGACCAGTCCTATGTAACTCAACATTTTTATCACTGCTATTCCTGCCAATGGAGCATGGGAGGGAAGCAGTGGAGTTGGCCAGCCCTATGTAACTCAACATTTTTGTCACTGCTATTCCTGCCAGCAGGTGCATGGGAAGGAAGTAGTGGATTTGACCAGTCCTATGTAACTCAACATTTTTGTCACTGCTATTCCTGCCAATGGAGCATGGGAGGGAAGCAGTGGCATTGACCAGTCCTATGTAACTCAACATTTTTGTTACTGCTATTCCTGCCAATGGCGCCATGGGAGGGAAGCACTGGCATTGACCAGTCCCATGTAAGTCAACATTTTTGTCACTGCTATTCCTGCCAATGGCGCATGGGAGGGAAGCAATGGCATTGACCAGTCCTATGTAACTCAACATTTTTGTCACTGCTATTCCTGCCAATGGTGCATGGGAGGGAAGCACTGGCATTGAACAGTCCCATGTAAGTCAACATTTTTGTCACTGCTATTCCTGCCAATGGAGCATGGGAGGGAAGCAGTGGAGTTGGCCAGCCCTATGTAACTCAACATTTTTGTCACTGCTATTCCTGCCAGCAGGTGCATGGGAAGGAAGTATGGAAGTTGACCAGTCCTATGTAACTCAACATTTTTGTCACTGCTATTCCTGCCAATGGAGCATGGGGGGAAGCAGTGGCATTGACCAGTCCTATGTAACTCAACATTTTTGTTACTGCTATTCCTGCCAATGGCGCCATGGGAGGGAAGCACTGGCATTGACCAGTCCCATGTAAGTCAACATTTTTGTCACTGCTATTCCTGCCAATGGCGCATGGGAGGGAAGCAATGGCATTGACCAGTCCTATGTAACTCAACATTTTTGTCACTGCTATTCCTGCCAATGGTGCATGGGAGGGAAGCACTGGCATTGAACAGTCCCATGTAAGTCAACATTGTTGTCACTGCTATTCCTGCCAATGGCGCATGGGAGGGAAGCAATGGCATTGACCAGTCCTGTGCTCAACATTTTTGTCACTGCTATTCCTGCCAATGGAGCATGAGAGGGAAGCAGTGGAGTTGACCAGTCCTATGTAACTCAACATTTTTGTCACTGCTATTCCTGCCAATGGAGTGTGAGAGGGAAGCAGTGGCGTTGACCAGTCCTATGTAACTCAACATTTTTGTCAGTGCTATTCCTGCCAATGGCGCATGGGAGGGAAGCACTGGCATTGACCAGTCCTATGCCAAATGAAAGAGCACGTCGGGACCTTTTAGTTGATCGCATGCCGCTCTACGATGTAAGATGAGCGAGTTAGGGCCGCTTTTGCTGTTTGAATCTTTGAGTTACTGTAGCGCGCGCAATTCAAACTTTTGAATTTCGAAGTCTCTTAGCGGAATGATCAGTGAGTCGAGGCCTATTCAACGAGCTCAGAATCGTCTCTCTACGACGGAAGACGAGCGAGTTAGAAAAGTTGTGCGTTTTGAACCTTTGGGTTACTGTAGCTCGCGAAATTCAAACTTTTGAGTTTCGACCAGTAGAAGGACGAATGATCAGTGAGTCAAGAGCTATCCAACAAAGTCAAGATCGTCTCTCTACGGCGCACGCCAAGCGATTTAGAGCGATTTCTGTGTTAAAAACGCGAGAATGTTGCTTTTCGTGGTGCGTGTTTGTTTGAGTAAATTGTTAATGCCAAATGAAAGGGCACGTCGAGACCTTTTAGTTGACCTGTCGCACGCCACTCTACGACGCAAGGCGAGCGAGTTAGAGCCGTTTTGCGTTTTGACCTTCGGGTTGCTGTAGCGCGCGCAATTCAAGCTTTTGAATTTCGAAGTCTCTTAGCAACATTACCAGTGAGTCGAGACCTATCCATAAAGTCCAAGATCACCTTCCTACGACTTTCTAACACCGAGATCTGACAGCGTTACGGACGAACGAACGGACGCACGCACGCGCGTACGCACGCACGCACGCATGCACGCACGAAGAGCTCTCGTAGGGGTTCGCCCGGCTGAGGCCGGGCGAAAAAAAGTGTGGAGTTTATTATAGCGTTTGTGAGCGATTGCAGAAACTTTGCCCGTCTGGCGTTCGCACGCCCTCATTCAATCGTGGGACTACGTAGCCAGCAAAATGTGGCACGTGGGCGGTGTCAGACGGTCAGGCGGTGGACGCAGCGCTCAAAACGCAAAATGGGTCACGAACGTTGACTGATCCCCAGCAGCAGGAGCAGCTGGCAGCTCCCCGAAACGGGACCGCCCTTTACGTCACTAATTGTACCGTAGGATGAAGTCACTGATATTTACGCAATTGTTACCGTGTTTATTGGATTGGCTTCTTTCACGAAATTCGATCGAATTGGCAACAGTTCAAGAGTAAGAAAGCCCCATTTGCGGAACGAGCTTCAGGTGTGCGCAATAAGGCGACCTACCGTACAGGGTATTTGGACGACGTCGTTTCCAGTCACGTTGTCGTCACAATCTACACTTGTATGCACAATTGGCCGTCTTATATTTGCACAGCGCAAACCTAAGTAAAGGTTGGGGATCAGGTGTCTGTGTGCATGTTTGGTCAGATAGAAAGGTTGACGACGAAAATGACTTGAAGCAAGCTGACAATCGCAAAACGAACGCAAAGTGAATTTTCGTCGTTCTTCAAAATATATTAAGCAACTTTTGACTCTTTGAGAACCCTGAGAGCCGTTCGTTCCACAACTGCATCCTTCGTTTATTTTGTGGGCCAAAATCGATGTGGCATGGCCCATGGAGGGTAGCGGACGGACACCTGACACCATTAGACGTCCTTTTCGTCACGAGGCATACCGCAGGATGAAGTCACGGATATTGACATTAACTATTACGCAGTCTTGTCGTTGTACCACAATTTTCTAAATTGTTTTGTTATTGTTTTGTTCCACTTCTTAATTTTGTAAATTGTTTTGTTATTGTTATTGTTCCTCTCAAATTTCGACAAATTGTTCTTGTTATTGTTAACAATTTAGGAACAATTTGTACCTAAATTGTTCTTAGGAAGATGGGTGCCGTAGGGTAGAAGTTTGTTAAGTGGTAATTTCCATGAAATCAAACGAATTGCGGCGTGAATAACGAAACATTCTCAAACTGTATGATATTTGCTCCATAACTGCTGTGGGTTACTGCATACTTTCACCGGCATTCAGAACAATTTAGGTACAATTTGTGAGTTTCCAAATTGTATTGTTCTGGAGCCATTTGAGATTGTTATTGTTATTGTTTTGTTTCTGAAAGCGTGGAACAAATTGTTATTGTTCCTAAATTGTTAACAATTTAGGGGTACAAATTGTTAGGTACAATTTGTACCAAGGAACAATCGACAAGACTGCTATTACGGTGTTTATTGGACTGAGCTCTTTCACGAAATTCGATCGAATTGGCAACATTTCACGACCAACAAAAGAAAGCCCCATTTGCGAAGCAAGCCTCGGGTGTCTGTTTGGGCAGTTCAGGAAAGGGTAGGGGCAGCCTATGTATTGGACGACGCTGCGTGCCAATCAGCTTGTCGCCATAACCTATCCACAAATTGGTCGCCTTACATATTTGCGCAGCTCAGGATAGACCTACATAAGTTAAGCTTGGGGATCGGGTGTCTACGTTCATGTTTGGTCAGACAGGTTGACTAGGAAAATAACTTGAAAGGTGACAAACGTTTAACACCAACCTGTAAAATGTGGCCAGACACTTTGAATTTATCTTCGATCCAAGAGGACTCTTGCCCTGATAATTCCAACCTACAAAAGGCCGTATTCACTCTATTGTTAGCTCTACCCCAAGTTCCCGCAACTCTACTAAATGGTCTCGTTCTCTTCGTATCATTCTGGGGATCGTTCTGGACAAACCAAGAGGGAAGATGCGGTAATTCCGGCTACAGACTCCCGTTGGCTAGCATAGCCATTGGAAACCTGTTCGGATGTCTAACTGCCGGAATGCTCTTCCCTGCGGCGATATGGGTGGATAATTCGTCGCTGCGCAGTCTGGCAGCCCATTCTGACTTCTGTGCAGGCCTACTTGTCGTCGTCGCTCTAATTCTCATGACAGCCCACCGGTCGTGTGGAATTCTCCGTCCACAGCTGTACGGTAATCTATTTTCTAGGCGGCGTACCGTCGCATATTGTGCTGCTGCATTAGTGGCGCCTTTGGTGGTCGTGGGGCTTCTGTTCGCCGCTGGCATCACTGCGGCTCTGCAGCCGACGTGCGCCGGCTTTGAAACCATCAGCACGTCGCAGCTGGCGCCGAACGTCGTCACAATGGTGGAGATCTCGCTCGACATGATGATCAGCCTGATTCTACTCCTCTGTATCGCGATGCAAGGGGCAATCCTTGTGAAATTGGCCGCGCATCTGAAACGCCTGAGGTGTCATCCCAATATGCGCAGACAGCAGATGAGCACAGCGAGAGTGATGTTGGCCACCCTTCTGCAGACGCTGATGTCCGTCGCCTGTCATGGACCAATTCTGGTCAACTACCTGGGAGCCAACCTCGCTGGCGGCCCATTGTTCACCTCTGGAGGCTCTACAGTGGTATTGGTGATTACCAGCTGGAGTACAGTAATCGATCCGGTCGTGATATTTCTGGTCGTGAAGCCCTACCAAACCGCTCTGCGTCAATTATTGGCTATGACGCGATGTGCAGATGACGTGTGACGCAAGTTGGGCTCATTGGTATTGTCCAATGGAAGTGCGAAGAAGTCGATCGTTTTCACAGGATTGACAGTTGACGCAACGCCACACGACACAGGAGTCAACAGGCCAAGCCCTGCAGTAGAACGGGGTGTCTCCTAATGGCGCCGTCGATGACCTTCCTAATCTTCCCTCCCGCCTTCTGCTCCACCAGTCTCAGTCGGTGGAAGAAGCAGAAGTCCTTCACCAATTGGGCCCTCGTCAGAGAGTCAAAGGTGGACGGCCGGTTTCTCAACTCTTCCGCCAGGAGGCGCCAGTTGTGCGCGTCGTAGTTGACGCGGAAGAAGTGGGCGAATCGCTCGTTGAGCAGGAACCACTGGTGCCTCTCGAGGGGTACTGTAGGCAGATGGAATGGAGTAGCTTGCCACTTGAGCACGCCGCCGCTCTGCATGGTGTAGCGTCGAGAAGGGGTGCGGATCTGAAAGTAAACCAGAAAGCGCAAACGAGTGTCATGCTAACCAAGCTTAGTGTACAGGAGCTCGGAAACACTATACAAAACCAGAGATGTAGCGGCTGCGGCGACACATTGTTGTTTCCACGCACAATTGACTCATGTGTGGTCATATGCGCAGGGCGTGTGTTTTGTATACGTGGGTCAAAAGCATCGCAACACTTGAGCTTTCAAAATCGAAATGCTGCAATACACTCACCCTATCGATGACCACGGGCCAGGCCTTGTTGTGGTCGTTGTACCCTCCCCAGTGGTCGGGGTGTACCTGGCGCACTGTTACCGTAATCGCGCCGCTGTTGCCGGCCCGCGGTCGTTCTGCGAAGACCGAAGCGAATCCCGGTTCCTCGAAGGCGAATCGGAAGACTTCTCCCGCGGAGAAGCCGTCTACTGGGACGTCGAAGTGGGCGACGAAGTCGGACAGTTGGAAGGAACCCCCGCTGTGCTTGGCCAGGAACGAGCGCATCAGAGTGACAAACTGCGTCTTGCCTAACAGACGCTGGAGGGAGTCCACCTGAAATGGTGAGTGCATGCAATGTCGCCATTTGTGTTGTGTGCCTCAAACGATCAACGACGACGGGCACAGACACTTTTCATATGTACGGACGCAGACACTGCGTGAAGACACCCTTACCAGAAAGACGACTTTGGTGAAGCACCGATGGCTGACATCCTTCAGCAACGGGGGAATCGTCAGCAACACGTTCATCGGCGGCGGCCGACTTTCGCGACTCAGGGCCGTTAGGTACTTCCTTCTGAAGACAATACCTCTGTTATCCTCATTCATACAACACAATAGAGTAACCTAATTACAAACCTGAGATAGGTAAAGGTGAAAGCTTCGCTGTGCTCCCCGAATCGCTCCCTCACGGCGTCTCTGGCGAAGTGGTCGGTTAGACCCTCTTGGAGGCAGAGATGCCTCCAAGACTGGACGGTGATCAGATTGCTGATCCAGAGGTGGACCATCTCGTGAACGATCAGCGACAGACGATACGGCTGCCACTGCGTCGACAGGTAGAGTTCATTGAGTGTGATCATGCCGAAGTTCTCCATGCCTAGAAACGAACAGAAAGAGATCCCTTTCATTTCTTCCGTTGCTACGTTACACACAGGCAAATTAATTGGACGACGACGACGACGACGACGACGACGACGACGACGACGACGAATGAGACGGCGGCGGCGGCGGCGGCGGCTTCGTCGGCGGCGACGACGACGACGACGAAGACGACGACTAAGACGACGACGACGACGACGACGACGACGTCGACGACGGCGACGACGACGACGACGACGACGACGACGACGACGACGACGAATGAGACGGCGGCGGCGGCGGCGGCGGCTTCGGCGGCGGCGACGACGACGACGACGACGACGACGACGACGACGACGACGACGACGACGACGACGACGACGACGACGACGACGACGACGACGACGACGACGACGACGACGACGACGACGACGACGACGACGACGACGACGACGACGACGACGACGACGACGACGACGACGACGACGACGACGAAGAAGACGACGACGACGACGACGACGACGACGACGACGACGACGACGACGACGACGACGACGACGACGACGACGACGACGACGACGACGACGACGACGACGACGACGACGACGACGACGACGACGACGACGACGACGACGACGACGACGACGACGACGACGACGCGGCGGCGCTTCGGCGACGACTCCATGACGGTGTTGTTACAACGTGTGTTGTGGTGTCGACACAGCAGAGCAGACCACCATTTTGCACCTTTGATCGTGAAATCCGGCACGGCGAGCACGTCGATCTTCGACAAAGGTAATCTAATTCCATCGAATTGTCTTTCTGCATAGTTGGCAGCGAAACGGACGTAGTCCAGCAAGTGGTTAGCGTATTCCGCGTTGTATTCGCGAGAATTGTAGTGGAAAATCAGACGCAGGCCTCTTTGTGATGTCGCTGTTATGGTGCGGTAACTATTCTTGGGCAACAGCGCCAACCCCATGGTATACGTCGCCAGTGGAGGAGTGGGTATAAATCGTGTGCGCTGCCATCCGACAACGTCTGCAGTTGTAGAATGCTCCTGCATGTTTCCCAGAGCTCTGCAATGGATGAGTTAGCTTGACATCTGCAGTCTGCACTTCAATCGTGCCTGAAACTTGGGAAGCAAACACCGTATGCTTGGACTTCGATAAGCTGAGTGCCCAACAGATTAGTTTTCTGCAAAGCAATAGGAAGATTACTGTATGTGCCCCTTCCGTACGTGTATGTAGAAGGATGGACGATGGTCAGGTCGAGACGACTCTTGAACTGCGGCAAGTCGACGCAGGGAAAGACGGTTCTCGCCTCATCCAACTGAAGCTGCGTCACGAACACCTTTTGTCCTGGGGCGTTAGTCGCATTGCCTTGGAATATGCCCATTCCAAAGGGACCATTGACCGTGCCACTGTACTTTGGAATGGTTAGCCTGTGCGCGGTGCGGCTTCTCAACGGAGTTCTCAGATTCAAGATCAGCAATTCTCTCGATTGGTCCTCCTGCATCCACTGTATCTGCTCTCCATCCACGGAAATATTGTGATCCGTGGGAATTCTAATTCGGTCGACGTGGAGGTAAATCCTTTCGAGATTGTCCACAGCCGCCGAGAACTCGAACATGAGGCTTCCATCGAAGGTGAACTGGCCGCCGTTGCCATTGCGAGGCAGCGTCAGCGTGAGCGAGTACAGTTTGGGTACGATTCCACCAAAGTGGCCACTATTTAGAGCGCTGTCCGTCGAAGGGGGCGGCAAGACGACGGCTTGTAAAAGCGAGGGGAATAATAGAGCCACGGCTATATACAGCTGCACAGCAAGTGCCATCTCTGACTGACAGCGCCAAGATGAAGACACCGCGTCTCTTCCACCGCAGAGACTTGTCTTTTACAGCGCTTTTACGGCCAGAGAGGGCACAGGTTGTAATAACACGGGAAAGGGAAGAGAGGGAGGGGGAGGGAGAAGGAGACGACTCCCCCCCCCCCCCCCTCCCCGATGTGTCAAGGAGAATCTGGCGGATTCACGCGCGAACGCCAGCCGCGACGAAGTGTGCGCGCGCGCGGGAGGAAGAGAATCGAGTTCTCTTCCCTCATTTCCCTCACTTGACTAGGCACCACCTATGCACCTACAACAGAGACAACCTAAGACGTCGAATTAGAAAACTGGCGTCGTCGTCACCGCCCTAGGTGCAAGGGTAGGTCTTTGTGTACGCGGCGCTTACTCGCTCGCAAAGTTGCACTCCGTCGTCGGGGTGTGCTGTCAACAAAATTGTGTGTAATTGCAATTTTGGATTCGCGCGATTCGTGAGCGCGCCCGCACTGGCATCCACACCACTTTCTTCCCGCCTACTGAAATAAGACAACAGAAACATCACAGGCGCAAAGAACGACCCAACGACGCCAGAACCCACAACAGCAAACACAAAATTCGACAATAGTTGTCGAGTGCTTAGTCGATAGATCACGACGACTTCTCACGAAAGTCAACAAACGAACACGATTCAAAAAATCGAAGCAAATCGCCTATCGTTTTCACGAAATTTTCCGCTTCTTTACGCCACGGCAGAGGCGACGATGTCGACGACCGTTTGGCTGGCGGATCTGCAATTTTATACATATAAAAATCTCTCAAAACCACAGAAATTCCACAATTTCCACCACAAAACCTCCACCTTATGGCCAGACTCATGGTGACAGTGCCGTCCACGGGGTTCAGAGCCAGTTTTATCTTAGCCAAGACTTCCTCCCCAGTGCGGTATACTCCCGCTAGCAATAGGGTATGGGAAGACTTGCCCTCTTGCACTTTGTCGCTGCGCTCGCACACGCCCATACCCAGGTACTTGATCAGGTTCTTCACGGCCTCTGAAAAGAGTAGCGAGTGAGAAGTGTGGAAGAGTGGATTATTAACTGTTCGGCATATTTACCAACGTCTAACAATAGATAACTTCTAAAATTTTCGGTCGAGGCATTATAAGGATATTTTCTCCTGCGTGCTACTACAAGTAGTAACATTTCAGCTTCAAGGCTGAAAATAGCAAAGCTTTCACCCGCCTACGGTGCGCATTCTGCAGTACAAAGGTCCTATAAAACGTTTCGGTCCTACCCCTACAGTTCTTTGCCGCTCCCAGCTGTCAATCTTGAGCTACAGTAGTTTTCTGGCCTCCCTCTTTGTCATTCTCCCCCACCCCCCCACCCTGTATGGTGTTGAAGGATGAGAGGGCGTAAGTGTCCTCAACGTGGCAGGCGTCGTCCAATTCCTCCCAGGCTGAGGCGAAGTTGGCCTTGCTGCTCTTCTGCACTTGGTCGGCCACCGACAACTCCACCTGCTCCAGCTGTGAGGACAATGATAAACAGAATGATTGATTAGTTTGAATGGATGGATCCCTAACTGAGCTAATACAGTCACGCATGAGCACACAAGCAAAAGGTTGGAGCGACAGCCGCCAGGCGAATGCGCAGTGATCATGTTGGACGCAAGCTGGGTACCTACCAAGTACCTACCAGCGTGACTAACCAAGCTCTGACTGGAAATAAGATAAAAGAATCACTGCGGAAAATCTCAAAATTGCTTACACAATCCATGAATAAGTACGCAGTTTGCACCGCAGGCGAATTCTTTGGACGCTTTGAAGTATGCTACCAGGGAAATTGCACATGTGCACTGATTATTTGAAGGCAGGTGGCTGAATGGGGACACTTCACGGCTGCAGATATGAGACGTTCTCCCGAAAAGTGTGGCAAACATGGCCAGGGGGGGTCAGCGTTCGGAACGGCCACTAGTTCGGCTGGATAGGCAGTTCAGTTTGTATGTCAACGCAAGCGATCCGGCGGCTCAACTCCCCCTCCAGCAAAAGTTGTGGCCAATTTTGAAAACCCTACGTTTTTCGCGCGCGCGCAAAAATTGATCTTTGACAGCAAATAACTCACGATTGTAAGCGTTCTGAAATGTGAAACTTTACAGCTTTAGACTTGGTATGACCCCCTACACGCTGTAAAAAATTTGCTTCTACAGGGTGGTTCTGGCGGCTGCGGCGAAAGGGCGAAAATTTTCAACTTTGGAGGCTTGGCGCAAGCGTCGGGAAAAGCGGATCGATCTTAAACCTATTCTAGGTTGTAGAGCGATCAATTATGCGTCGAATAAGCAAATAAAAAGTGCGTCCCCCATATAGCAAAATTTCGAGAAAATTGCAAATTTCGGAAATTGGCGCATAAATTTTTCCAGCTTATCCTCAATAACTCGATAACGGAACGCGGATCCAATGTTCGGTTGCCGCCAATTTATGCGCACTAACATTCCTCATAATTAATGTTTGTACAACGCGCTTCGAATTCTGCACGGATTTCCAGAAATTTCCACATTTCCGCGAATTTGTGGAAAATCGCACGTTTGAGTGAGTGCTGCGCGCGAATCCAAAAGCACGCGGTCATTTCGACCAGCCTCGTTAGTTCACCCCGATAGGAGCCATCTTTTACAGGCAACAGCTTCCGGCCAATCGACGCCGTTCGCGCTCGGCTAATGTGAGCCATCGGACTTTGCCTAATTCAATCGTCAAATCCATTCATTCCTACCGAACTCAGACCTCGTATTCGTCCCCATATCCCTCTCCGCCCTCTGGCTCGCCGGTGACGGGGTCGCAGTCCTTGACGGTGAACTTCAGACTGCAGGGAAGGGACACGCCTCCCACTTGCGACTCGTCGACGGGAAGGCGCAACACGGCGTAGGTCACGCCCGCTGCATAGAGAATGGATTACGGTAGTATTGTGGGAAGATGGTAAGGTTGAGCGGGAGCAGAACGACCAAAAGTCTGCTTGCTCCAAAATGAAGTAAACTTGAGGTTCTTCGAAGAACAGTCTGGATTTTTAAATGGCATCTTTTAAATGAAATCTCTGACGGTCTATAGCGTGAGCAACAGTCAGTATAGCAAAATGGCAAGGTTTGACTGAAATCACTGACGGTTTATGCTGTGTCTAGAATGTGCTCAAACCCCTACATAGCAACATGCAAGATAGGAGTTCTGACCATAGTTTAGTGTTAGTCCAGGCTTGCACGCAGACTTGGACTAGGCCTAAGCTTAGACATTGTGCCTGAGCTCAGGGCTCAGGCTTAGTTTGCCGCTCTACATTGTGCAAATTCAAGCGAAGAAGCATCCTTCATTCATTCTGCACACCCACCCGTGTCCTGGCTGAAGGGCAGGGCGGGACAGGGCACATTGGTCTCCAGGGCCCAGCCGGCCTCCTCCGCTTCCGAGATGTCCACTGCCACAGTGACGTCCTCCAGCAGCTGGTCGCTCAGCGTGTTACGCATGTCAAACTGTGTGGATGGAAGTGGGCAGTAAGTATGCCTATGTAGGGGCACGCATACCGTAAAATCTCCAATAAGCGCCCGGTCGCGTATTATTTCAACCACCCTTTTAAGGGGGGATTACTGTAGTGGCGACAGCGCTCCGTTCCAACCTGCAGGACCATGTGTCGGGGGAAGGTGTGCTTGACGCAGTTGACCACGTATTCCGTCTCCGACTCGCTCAATTCCACAGCCTCAGAGGAGCGGAACAGAGGACCCAACTTCGACAGAGCCTTCACCTCCGACAGCTTCTCTGAAGTTGTACAAACAAGAATCATGACGACTGACGAGATAATGCATGAGAAAAGAAAAGATACCGTAAATGTTCCAAAAAGCGCCCGAGCGCATAGTTATTCAATCTCCCTCTAGAAGAGGCGCCTATTTGTGGGGGGGGGGGGGGGGGGGGGGGGGGGGGGGGTAATTCGCGGGCACATGTTTATGGAAATATGCCAATAACGCGCAAACTATTGGCACAGACACCTTCAGAGGACCACGCTTCCACCTACCAACACACACACGTCTAAACAAAAGTTCAACCACCCACCCGCGAAGTACTCCAGCCTGCTCTGCTTCGCCTTCTCCTCCCTGGCCCCTGGGGCGGCGCTCGGACCCGCCCCGGCAGCCGCCGGCCCCGAATCGGCTTCCACCGCCACCGCTTTAGGCTTCTTCTCTTCTATGGCGCATATGGGCAGGGCTGACACTGGTACGGACTTCATGTCGAATGGGGCGGTGTGCATGGAGTAGTTCTCGCTGTACTGCTGCAGGCAGCGCTCCAGGCCCCCCGCTGAGACGGCCAGGGCTGAATGGAATGGAGGGGGTACAGAGGAAGTACTAAAAATATGTCTCCGAGGGGCTCATCTTGTCAACCTGCTTCTAGGAAGCTGTTCTATTGGATGCTGGGGTATTGTTCGAGGGGGAGGCTCTATTAATTCAACTTCCCCCCTCATCCTTTCAGATGTGCAGGAAATGACCAATACCATGTCAAGTACACCTTCTGTGCGCCAACTATCCGTAACATAACTTGTACTAAGTGTGCATTTTCTGCATATAGTAATCATATTATTACTGCAGTACAGTACACAGGCGTGCAGTATTACACCCTATAGAACGCATACCCATTTCAGGAAAGTTCCCCCCTGCTGGGGGGTAAGGACAGGTGAATTTGTTCGTCCTTATGAAGACTGATGATGAACAGGCTGTGTGTCTCAGATGACTTCGGGCCCTCTACTACACGGACAAATTCAGCGTGCTCTGTTCACGCGCACGAAGCTTGTCACGAACGCACAACGTACATGCGGCAAACGCACTCTACCACTATCAACACACGTGTGTGGCTTCAGTGCCTGCCACCGCATCTCACACAACACAATGTCCGCACTCAGTGCAACGTACGCAAGGGTGACGGACCCCATGGCTAACTCCCACTTTGACCGCTCAGCCATGCACACAAGTAGATGGCTTCACCTGCTAACAGAGCTTCTGGAGGTATTAACGTTGGTAAATGCACATTCTGCTGCACTACTGCTGGGTAAGCGATTTGCTTGCAGTAAGTACACAAACGACAAACACAGAGACTCATAATTTAGTGAGAGTTGGGCACCCATACACAGAGCACGCTGAATTTGTCCGTGTAGTAGAGAGCCCGAAGTCATCTGAGATACACAGCCTGTTCATCATCAGTCTTCATAAGGACGAACAAATTCACCTGTCCTTACCCCCCAGCAGGGGGGAACTTTCCTGAAATACACACCCTGTCCATGTCCACAGAGTGGACACCTTCAGGGGGGGGGGCATAGAGCAGGTTTGCTGAGAGGTGACATAGACACGGTCTGCTTTGAAAGGATTGCTGTTGTAGGTGTGGGGACACGGACAGGTCTGGCCACAGGAGGTTGGATGCACGCACAAACGGGTCTGGCCACAGGAGGTTGGATGCACAGACAGGTCTGGCCTCAGGAGGTTGGATGCACAGACAGGTCTGGCCACCGGAGGTTGGATGCACGCACAAACGGGTCTGGCCACAGGAGGTTGGATGCACAGACAGGTCTGGCCTCAGGAGGTTGGATGCACAGACAGGTCTGGCCACCGGAGGTTGGATGCACAGACAGCAAAACGACTATACGAATTACGATTTCGTCATAACGTCATTCTGTCACCCACCACCCTTCTGGAGTCCACCCACAACACCTCCAATACATATCACCACTCTACAGTTCATTTCGACATTGACTATACGAATTTACGATTTCGTCATAATGCCGTTCCGTCACCCACCACCCTTCTAGAGTCCACTCTCAACACCTCCAATACATATCACCACTCTACAGTTCATTTCGACATCGACTATACAAATTTTACGGCTTCGTCATAATGTCATACTGTACTGGTTCCAACCTTTGGGCATCCATATCTCAAGAACCAAACAACCTGGGAAGATGAAATGTTTTACACATTTATTCACCCTATGGTGGTCTAGACCGGATCACAAAGACTGGCGCTCCAGCCTGCACCAGTAGAGCTCGGCGTAAGTGAGCCGAGATCCGCGCGCGTACCGGTTTCAACTTTTGGGCATCCATATCTCAAGAACCAAACAACCTAGGAAGATGAAATGTTTTACACATTTATTCACCCTATGGTGGTCTAGACCGGATCACAAAGACTGGCGCTCCAGCCTGCACCAGTAGAGCTCGGCCGTCTTGAGTGGGACTTAGCCAAAATTTCGGCCATTTTTTTAATCGGGCCCACGGCCGCAACACTTAACCGATCAGCGAGATTTTTTAACATAAAAAACCCCAAGAGTGACCGGTTCTAACGAGCCATAAAACTCTGCTCTAGCTACTACCGTTCACGAGCACGAGGCCGATAACCTTGCGATTAGATGAAGATTGCTGAATTTTTCGACAGTTTATGTTTAATATCTCGGGAACCACCCAACCGATTTGGCTGAAATTTTAGCACAATACTTCTTGTTACTATGAACAACTATGGTGAAAATTTCAGCCCGATCGGTTAGGTCTACCTATATGACGTAGTACTAACCCCTAGTGCCCGGAGGCGCACTGGCCTCCGGCCGAACAAATTGGTACCCATAGTACAGCGCATAAGGTAAGCCATCTATGGCGCAACTCCGCATAACTCTCCACGCAGCAATCTCTGTACCATCCTCCAATCTCCACTCACACTCCAGCACGTAGCGGTTGATGAGGTGGGCGTCCTCGCCCTTCAACAGCTCCAGATAGTATGTGGCCCTGTCCCTCACTTCGTCGTCCACGTCCAGCAGGCATCTTTCCAAAAGTACCAGAATGGACTGGCGCAACTCCGGGCACTGGGCGCCGAATTTGGCCAGGGCCGCGACAGCGGCCGCTCGGACCTCAAAGAAAAGTGCATGTGAAGCTAGCAAATCGGCAAGTTTTCTGTACACAAGATGCAGCGCTCAGAGTCATTCAAAGTGCAGCCAGAGAAAAGTGAATACGAAGTTACGACAATTGCTCACAAGGCGTCGGATGGCAAAAGCTCCGAGAGAAAATGTCAACTGCCGAAAGCAGGAACAGAGTCTATTGCGTCTGGATGGCAACGAGCCAGTTTGCGAGTCCCAAAAACTCGCGCAGCCGATACTAGTGTTCAAAGCTCTACCCTACTGCACACCTGTAGAAACATAATTCAAGCCAACGTCCACAAAACTGCACTTCTGGTTCTCTTACAACCTTCGCTATCAAACCTTATACGCATAGTAATTACACAAACTCTCACCCTCTCGTGCTCCAGAATGACTCGATTGTAGATGAAGCGAATGAAGCGGCTAGGCTTCTTCGCCTTCGGTCCCTCCCTCCCCAACAAATGCAAAATCCTTGTGGCCAGCACCGAGTGCTCGCAGTCCTCGATGAACTCGCACAGGTGCAATAGGCCTGAATTCGAATTTGAATTTTCGAATTCGCGCCAAATACAGCACTCCCACCGGTCTCCTTGGCCTCGGGGTTCTCCTCGATGATGTGGATGATGGTGTCCACAATGGCTTTCTTGTACTCGAAGCCGCCCTGGGATTACGGTATGTGCGAAATATGAAATTGAAAGAAATGTTGAGAGTCAGGGCATTTCTCACGTCGTCTCGAAGCATGGAGGCCAGAAAGCCCATCATGACGCCGTGCTTGCGAGGGTAGCGGCCGCAGAGAGACCTGAGTAGGGGGCAAAATGAAAACATGTTCCTTCATTATCTGATTAAATTAGTTCCAAAGCATCATTCACGGGCACTGTACTGTACCTAATCGCTTCGATGACGACGATCTTGAACTCGTCACTGATCTCCGAGACGAAGGAGCTGATCTGCTTCATGAGTCGATCCACGGACGACTCGGCGCCAGTCTTCAGAAGCGTCGTGATGGCCAGAGTGGCGATGGAGCGGTTCTGGTCGGTGATCAGCTGTTCCAGGTCCATGTTGCACGAGGCCACCGACGACGGGTGGTTCATGGCGATCTGCAGGAGATGACAGACTTTGCGGAGGGAGGGAGGGAAGGAGGAGGGAAGAGGGGGGGGGGGGGGGGGGGGGAGAGGAAGGGGGGGCGGGGGGTGATAGGGAGGGAGCCCACCTTGTTGAGAGTGCGCACGGCGGCGAATCTCAGGGCTGGCTTGGGACTGGCGCAGAAGAGCTGGAGGACGGAGACGGCAGGCTGGAGGTCCTTGCTGCCCAGGTTGGGTATGCGGACGATGGCGCTGGCAGCCTCGTAGATCACCACCTCGCACTTGTGACGCAGGCAGGACTCCAGGAAGTCGAACAGTGGGCCGTCCGCCCTGCGACACGGCGAGGATAGAACATATTATACCGTATTTCCTCCAATAAGCGCCTCCTCCAAGAGGAAGGTTGAGAAAGCAAGCGCTCAGGGTGTTTATTGGAAGGTCTACGTTAAGTAGTAGAGATGGACTTATACTGGTAGCAGAGTGCACAGATTGGAAACAGTGCAGTGTGCACGCACTCAACAAACGGGCACGACATCAAGCAAACGCAAAAATTAGCGACTCACCCTGCCTCGTTGTCGTCGATCAGTTGGCTGGCCAGTCGGATCTGCAATTCAAGAATATTGGCACAGTGCCAATATTGCGGATAAGAACCATTCAAAACTCCAATACTATCTCACCAGGTAGCAGAGGGCGAATGGTGATTTCAAGCCCTGCTTGCTGTACTTCTGCACCAGCTTGTCCACTGCGAGCTTGTCGTTCTTGCGGATTTGGTACAGCACCGCCAACGCGTGGTACTGTAACAACAGCGCACAAAATTCTGTTTTCACCCAGCCAGACGCATATTGGAGAAGAGACTGGGATAGAAACTTGTGGACAAGAACAGGGCAGCAGCTAGACGGTTGTTGCAGAGACAAAATGACATGTACTGAGAGGGGGCAGTAGCGTAGCCAGGGGGAATGCCTCCCCCCCCCCCAGATGCTGGCCGTGCCTCACCCCCCAGACCCAGACGCCGGTCAGTGGAAAAAAATTTGACAGAAATAGTGAAAATTTCCGCCTGCGGCGCTGAATATGAGCATACAGCCAAAAATTCTTTGCCCCCCCCCCCCAATAGTTGCCCCACCAATTTGCCATCCTGGCTACGCCCCTTGAAGGGGGGGGGGGGGGGGGGGGTTGCTAGTAGACCCACCCTGTCCTGTACAAAGCATGTGTCTGCGGATGCGCACCTGTACCATGTTGTTGTCCGAGTTGGCCGCCTCTATGACCTCGTTGGTCCACCGACGAACCACCTCCGGATTCGTCTGCATCAGGTGCTGGCAAATACGCAAAATCTACACATTTTTATCATTTCACTGCACATTGCTCAGTAAACTGCAGTATACCAGAGAGGAGACCAAAGCGGCGCTGGCGACAGGCGCCACCTTGTCCACAATGGCCTGCTTCATGTAGCGATCGACCGCCTGCATCATGCTGCTCTGCAACAATTTTACAACTCAAAATTTGTCATATTTTTTGCAAAATTGTACAGTTTGTAACCCACGTCTATTATCTTGCACAGCGCACGAATGGCCGCGGCGCGGTACTGGTCCTCGCGACCGGTCATATCCTTTGTCAGACTAAATTTGAAAAACTTTGTTTCGAATTAACACAACTGCACCAACAGCAGGTTACGGTAGCTGAACACACCTGCTGGTAACAATAATCGTGTCGTCTGCCTTGTCGCACAGCTCTTTCACGGCCAAATAGACCAGGCGACGCAGCGTGTGCTAAAAGGGAGATGGCAAATAAAATATACTGACAATCAACTCCACGTCCCAATTCCAAATTCGTACATCTTTGCACTGCCACAATTTGGTGACGGCGAAAAACGCTTCCGTAGCCTCGGTTCTACCCAGCTGCTCGCCTTGGCCCAAGATGTAGAGCAGCTTCGACAAGATAAGACTGCATTTCTTCACGTTGATGGGCGTCTCGTTGAACTGACGAGCCTGAATATTTGTAATTTTGCACGCGGCAGCAATACTCTATACTATTGAGCTTATTGGGAAGAAAGAAATCTTTACAGCGCTCTCACCTCCTGCAAAACCGTGGTTTTGTCCAAATTGCTGAAGTGGCCGGCGCCGCCGGTCTCTTCGTCCTTCTTG
>JASAMZ010014130.1:0-35296 GCA_030248115.1 Linhomoeus sp. GSCO2_2 | reverse complement strand
CAACCCACTATTCGACGGAAACCCAATAGTGCCGATCGCCTATATGCTGCACACCAGGCGGCGCCAGAGAGACCACAAGGACTTTTTCGAGCATTTAGTTCGGCGTTGCCCCGCTTTGAAAGCCAAGCACACTGTCATTGTGACTGACAGGGAGTTCAGCGATCTCAGCGACGTCTTGCCCAATAGCACCCACCTCTTCTGCCGCAATCATTTGAAGAGGGACATCCCATTTTGGGGTCGGGATAAACTGCCAAGTGCAGACATCCAGGAGGCAAAGAGAGTGTTCGACCTCTTGATGCAGAAGGCGACAGAGAATGAATTCGACAATGAGTGGGCGCTCCAGAAGCGCACTGAACTCTTCAAGAAACACCCCAAACTCTGCGACTACTTCGAGGTTAGTTTAGTGGCTAGTCACACCAAATACATACTAAGGTGTATTCACCGTATGTATGTACATAGGCCAGCAGACTTAGGACTAACGCTCTATCGAACTTCAGCGAAACATTTTGCCTGATGCCAAAGCTCGTGCATCGATGTGGGCACTTGAGAAAGCTGGCTTACCGTGTCCCGCCCTTGGCATCGACAACAACCCTGGAGAATCCATGAATGCAGTGCTGAAGCACCTGCTGGATTGGAGGCGGTCAGTTCCTGCCGACAAGTGTGCGGCGACGCTCTATTATCTCTCCTTCCACTACGTGAGAGAGATAGAGCATGGCTTTCATCAGCGCGGCACCTTTGCGGTTCGTTTCTGTAGCCATAAGTTCAAGCTTCTATTGCTATAGCTCATGCAAGTGGCATGAGCTCAAGTGAAACACAATCGCCCGCCCCCCCCCCCCCCCCCCCAACTCAAGTACACAAAGCTAAATGCCAGTTCAGTTGAAACGCTGCTTTGCTCACTACCGACGAGACCCAACGTCGGCTCCTCTGATCCAGAAGGCTCTGCCCCTGGAGAAAATCGTGGAAACAGTCGTCAACACCCACACGGAGGCCGGGGCGCAGCCTCCGCCACCATTGGCCGAAACCAGCTACAAAATCGCAGAATCCACAGAGGATCTCCTCAGCCAGTCGGCAATGATAGGAAAGCAGCTTGCCGACAACAAGAAGGTAAGTACTCTTTGATTGCTGCAACGTGATCAGCTTTTGCACGCCACACAGACAAATTTAGGTTACGTTTGTGGAAGAACAAAAGGCCTTCCTGGTCACCGGAGGAAACAGCAAGAAATTTGCGGTCGAACTTGGTCGAAAGCATGGTGACAAGTGCCAGTGTCCGGCCGTGCGAACCTGCGCGCACATCGTTGCATGCTACGACTACTTGGGAATGTGCTTGCCGACCACGAACCGACGTGGCAACATTGGCAAACTCTTGCATAAAGCGCGCCGGGCCAGAAGCGAAAAGAAGTTGGGGCGCAAGGCAGCGCCTGAGAGAGAAGACAGCTTGACGGAGGGGTCTGAGCCAGAAGAGCCACCTTCCCAGCGACGACAGAGAGCCACATCCTCTAAGCAGGCGCCCAGCTCTCCTCTCGTTCATTCTCCCCACAAGCAGGCCAGCCACAGTTCGCCTCCCAAAAGTTCGCCTTCCACTCAGTCTCCAGCTCGCAAGCGGGGAAAAACAGTTTGTTATTACTGCACAACTTGGGGGCTTCGGCTTCGAAATACTTAACTGTCTCAGTCGCGTTTTCAGGACGACCGCGACGGGACGGCGGCGACGTCTGCAAACGTGCCATGGGTGGCTGTGCTGCGGAATATGCACGATGTATTCCCAGAAGTGAAGGCAAGTGTCATATCTATGTACATAACGTCTGCATATAGCAGCTGATCATGGGTATCCACACGATACACATAATGTGCCAAAACATCAGTCGCGCTTTCAGGAGTCCGTTCTGCAGCCTACTGCGGAGAAGCCTCTGAGGACACTTGTCCGCTTTGGAGAGACGGCCGTGTTTCAGATGACGTCCGGCCAGTACGCTGTGCTCACCTGGCAAACGGCCACCAGAAGGAAGGAGAGGCTTCCATTCATCTACACCGCCTATAGGGAACCAGATATGGTGGAGCTTTGCTTCCACGGCAACACAGCCACTGCTCCAGTGGGTGGTCGTGGAAGCAGATTTCGACTGGTACCCCTCCACCAGCCTGAACTGCCAGAAGAAGCCATGGCAGGAGTTCTCATGGCACTGCTGAAAGGGATCGATCCCCGCTTCATCTATCTAGAGGTGCGCCATTAAGTACCTTCCCCACGTGCCTGGTTGCTATACTTGTCCAATACTCCAAGCCAAGGTACAGTACCTATGTGCATAGTTCACCTCGCAGTTTCACATGGTACGACTTCAGGAAGGCAGTCTCAAGGCGACGGTCAGACAAATGAAGTCCGCCTTCCCAGAACCAGCGTATGATCAGCAGCAGTTGCCATTCTACAAGACGGAGGCGAACAGAGGTGGAAAAGAACTGTTCTGCAAGTGCAAGCTGCCTGAGATTAGTGGCACCACAGCTGTTCGCCTTGGGATTGTTGCCGCCATTAATGAGAACATGGTCGAGTGCTGCACGTGCCAAAATTGCTTTCACATTGGCTGCGAGCAAACTGCAGAGCAGTTTGCAAACACCTCCCTCGACTGGCACTGCTCAAGCTGCAAGAGGTTCCCTGAGATCTGCTGGAGGAATGACGTCGCTGTCAACACATGTACAGTTGACAACCAGTTCACGATCATGGCAGCTGCCGCAGCAGAGTACCCCCGGTTGCTCGACCGAATCGGTTCAAGCGATTTTGAGAATCAATTGCGCTACTGCCTGCGCCTGGCACTGTCACAGGAGTTCCATCGGGCAAAGCGTGAACTAGTGTTGGCTGTAATTGAAGCCCACAAGAAGATAGGAGAGGAAAACGACGTCCAAGGGGACCTGTATGGCAGCGAATACTCCCGTTTCGTTCGATTTCTGATCCCAAGCTTTAGAGGGGAGCTCGATGTCACCTGTGACGCCCCTCGGTGCCCCAAGCGAGTCCAGACAAGAAACGTGCGCACGTTCAGTCTGAACTGCGCCCCACTGGACCAATCTGAAGACGACTTCATGGTGAAGGCATTAACAAGGGAAAAGGAGAACTTCTGTGGTGAAGACATCTACCGATGGCGGCTGATTAAGCCGCAATTAATGTAAATATGTACCTACTTCTTTCCAGGACAAAAGTTTGACACCTGGGGGAAGTCTGGAGGTTTCGAACCGACTCCAAATGATCCAGTGAAAGTCATAGATGCGCTGGATGTCGACAACCCACCAAACAGGGTCGACTGCTTGTACTGCAATGGTAAGCAATCTCGATAGTTTATAGTAGGTAAGGCTACCACTACACGAACAGCGATAAAACTAAACTCTATTCAGGAAACCTTCGACAAAGGCAGTTTTCGTTCCTGAGTAGCCGCCCATGGGTCCTTCCTGTGTGGGTGGACAAGTGGAAGTCAATCAAGGGCGCTCTAAAGGACATGCCAAGAGAAATCAAGTTTGGTGCACGTTTTCGCTGCGCGGCCTCACTCTCTACAACAGGGGGTTGGTTGTCGTCTACAATGCCAATAACAACTACATTCATACGCCTAATTTGCCATTCCTGTAGCCCTGCTGTGTCTGCCCTACTGTAGTATTTAAACCTGTCGAGTCACTTCTAGCTAAAAATTAGCACGCACGTCTTCTCATGCGTCAGATCGAAGCACTTCAAGGCGGTGGTACGATGGCGAGGGAGTTGGATGTTTTACGACGGCATGAAATCGCCTGTCGCGAAAAAGATGACTGAAGAAGAACTAAGCGGCGACGAAGAGCTGCAGTGGGCGGTGTATCTAGCCATGAACAACAAGTGATAGACAGAAGACGCACGAATGTGTTATGTACTGGAAGATGTAACGGCTTGTGTCCCAACGGTCTCGCACAGAAGAAGCATGCGTACAAAGACGGACCATGCACTGTAGCGTACAGCGTTACGGAAGATGGGAGGAATTGTATTTTGATGCAAAAAGATGATAGAGAACCATTCCCGCCGAGGTCCAATCAACTGTAGAGACAAAGTAGAACTCATTGGGCGGGTGACTCACCTCGACTGGTTCCCGTTCCCACGTTCCCGTGTTTACAAAGGGTTTCCCGTTCCCATTCCCGTTCCCGTTCCCGTGTTTACAAAGTGCCGTGTTTACAACTGCCGAGCGAGTGAACGTGCCAAGAAACGTCTGCCAAGTGGCAAACGCCCGCGCCGCCGAGAAGCGGACGAAGAAGTTGTCACACGACGAAATATACAACTTGAACGAGTTTGCTTTCGAAATGACGATGCCAAAGGCTGGCATGCTGAGCGGTGGTCGCGAGGGCGAAAACGACTTCATCAGTGAAATCCGGACCTTCAGGTGCCCATATGTAGTTGATGATCAAGCGATTTTGTAGCGCTACGGGCACTGTTACATTGCTAGCGAGAGAGAGAGGCACTTCTAAGAGACTACAATGTTTCAGAGATTTTCGAGTCTTCATGGCGGCTCCCCTCCTACTTGACCAGTTTGCAATTGCGGCAGATGCCTGCAAGAGCGAGTCCCCAGTGGTACTCCATTACGACACCACGTTCAATATGGGAGAATACTGGCTGTCAACTCTGGTTTTTCGCAACCCACTATTCGACGGAAACCCAATAGTGCCGATCACCTATATGCTGCACACCAGGCGGCGCCAGAGAGACCACAAGGACTTTTTCGAGCATTTAGTTCGGCGTTGCCCCGCTTTGAAAGCCAAGCACACTGTCATTGTGACTGACAGGGAGTTCAGCGATCTCAGCGACGTCTTGCCCAATATAGCACCCACCTCTTCTGCCGCAATCATTTGAAGAGGGACATCTCATTTTGGGGTCGGGATAAACTGCCAAGTGCAGACATCCAGGAGGCAAAGAGAGTGTTCGACCTCTTGATGCAGAAGGCGACAGAGAATGAATTCGACAATGAGTGGGCGCTCCAGAAGCGCACTGAACTCTTCAAGAAACACCCCAAACTCAGCGACTACTTCGAGGTTAGTTTAGTGGCTAGTCACACCAAATACATTCTAAGGTGTATTCACCGTATGTATGTACATAGGCCAGCAGACTTAGGACTAACGCTCTATCGAACTTCAGCGAAACATTTTGCCTGATGCCAAAGCTCGTGCATCGATGTGGGCACTTGAGAAAGCTGGCTTACCGTGTCCCGCCCTTGGCATCGACAACAACCCTGGAGAATCCATGAATGCAGTGCTGAAGCGCCTGCTGGATTGGAGGCGGTCAGTTCCTGCCGACAAGTGTGCGGCGACGCTCTATTATCTCTCCTTCCACTACGTGAGAGAGATAGAGCATGGCTTTCATCAGCGCGGCACCTTTGCGGTTCGTTTCTGTAGCCATAAGTTCAAGCTTCTATTGCTATAGCTCATGCAAGTGGCATGAGCTCAAGTGAAACACAATCGCCCGCCCCCCCCCCCCCCCAACTCAAGTACACAAAGCTAAATGCCAGTTCAGTTGAAACGCTGCTTTGCTCACTACCGACGAGACCCAACGTCAGCTCCTCTGATCCAGAAGGCTCTGCCCCTGGAGAAAATCGTGGAAACAGTCGTCAACACCCACACGGAGGCCGGGGCGCAGCCTCCGCCACCATTGGCCGAAACCAGCTACAAAATCGCAGAATCCACAGAGGATCTCCTCAGCCAGTCGGCAATGATAGGAAAGCAGCTTGCCGACAACAAGAAGGTAAGTACTCTTTGATTGCTGCAACGTGATCAGCTTTTGCACGCCACACAGACAAATTTAGGTTACGTTTGTGGAAGAACAAAAGGCCTTCCTGGTCACCGGAGGAAACAGCAAGAAATTTGCGGTCGAACTTGGTCGAAAGCATGGCGACAAGTGCCAGTGTCCGGCCGTGCGAACCTGCGCGCACATCGTTGCATGCTACGACTCCTTGGGAATGTGCTTGCCGACCACGAACCGACGTGGCAACATTGGCAAACTCTTGCATAAAGCGCGCCGGCCCAGAAGCGAAAAGAAGTTGGGGCGCAAGGCAGTGCCTGAGAGAGAAGACAGCTTGACGGAGGGGTCTGAGCCAGAAGAGCCACCTTCCCAGCGACGACAGAGAGCCACATCCTCTAAGCAGGCGCCCAGCTCTCCTCTCGTTCATTCTCCCCACAAGCAGGCCAGCCACAGTTCGCCTCCCAAAAGTTCGCCTCCCACTCAGTCTCCAGCTCGCAAGCGGGGAAAAACAGTTTGTTATTACTGCACAACTTGGGGGCTTCGGCTTCGAAATACTTAACTGTCTCAGTCGCGTTTTCAGGACGACCGCGACGGGACGGCGGCGACGTCTGCAAACGTGCCATGGGTGGCTGTGCTGCGGAATATGCACGATGTATTCCCAGAAGTGAAGGCAAGTGTCATATCTATGTACATAACGTCTGCATATAGCAGCTGATCATGGGTATCCACACGATACACATAATGTGCCAAAACATCAGTCGCGCTTTCAGGAGTCCGTTCTGCAGCCTACTGCGGAGAAGCCTCTGAGGACACTTGTCCGCTTTGGAGAGACGGCCGTGTTTCAGACGACGTCCGGCCAGTACGCTGTGCCCACCTGGCAAACAGCCACCAGAAGGAAGGAGAGGCTTCCATTCATCTACACCGCCTATAGGGAACCAGATATGGTGGAGCTTTGCTTCCACGGCAACACAGCCACTGCTCCAGTGGGTGGTCGTGGAAGCAGATTTCGACTGGTACCCCTCCACCAGCCTGAACTGCCAGAAGAAGCCACGGCAGGAGTTCTCATGGCACTGCTGAATGGGATCGATCACCGCTTCATCTATCTAGAGGTGCGCCATTAAGTACCTTCCCCACGTGCCTGGTTGCTATACTTGTCCAATACTCCAAGCCAAGGTACAGTACCTATGTACATAGTTCACCTCGCAGTTTCACATGGTACGATTTCAGGAAGGCAGTCTCAAGGCGACGGTCAGACAAATGAAGTCCGCCTTCCCAGAACCAGCGTATGATCAGCAGCAGTTGCCATTCTACAAGACGGAGGCGAACAGAGGTGGAAAGGAACTGTTCTGCAAGTGCAAGCTGCCTGAGATTAGTGGCACCACAGCTGTTCGCCTTGGGATTGTCGCTGCCATTAATGAGAACATGGTCGAGTGCTGCACGTGCCAAAATTGGTTTCACATTGGCTGCGAGCAAACTGCAGAGCAGTTTGCAAACACCTCCCTCTACTGGCACTGCTCAAGCTGCAAGAGGTTCCCTGAGATCTGCTGGAGGAATGACGTCGCTGTCAACACATGTACAGTTGACAACCAGTTCACGATCATGGCAGCTGCCGCAGCAGAGTACCCCCGGTTGCTCGACCGAATCGGTTCAAGCGATTTTGAGAATCAATTGCGCTACTGCCTGCGCCTGGCACTGTCACAGGAGTTCCATCGGGCAAAGCGTGAACTAGTGTTGGCTGTAATAGAAGCCCACAAGAAGATAGGAGAGGAAAACGACGTCCAAGGGGACCTGTATGGCAGCGAATACTCCCGTTTCGTTCGATTTCTGATCCCAAGCTTTAGAGGGGAGCTCGATGTCACCTGTGACGCCCCTCGGTGCCCCAAGCGAGTCCAGACAAGAAACGTGCGCACGTTCAGTCTGAACTGCGCCCCACTGGACCAATCTGAAGACGACTTCATGGTGAAGGCATTAACAAGGGAAAAGGAGAACTTCTGCGGTGAAGACATCTACCGATGGCGGCTGATTAAGCCGCAATTAATGTAAATATGTACCTACTTCTTTCCAGGACAAAAGTTTGACACCTGGGGGAAGTCTGGAGGTTTCGAACCGACTCCAAATGATCCAGTGAAAGTGATAGATGCGCTGGATGTCGACAACCCACCAAACAGGGTCGACTGCTTGTACTGCAATGGTAGGCAATCTCGATAGTTTATAGTAGGTAAGGCTACCACTACACGAACAGCGATAAAACTAAACTCTATTCAGGAAACCTTCGACAAAGGCAGTTTTCGTTCCTGAGTAGCCGCCCATGGGTCCTTCCTGTGTGGGTGGACAAGTGGAAGTCAATCAAGGGCGCTCTAAAGGACATGCCAAGAGAAATCAAGTTTGGCGGATGCACGTTTTCGCTGCGCGGCCTCACTCTCTACAACAGGGGGTTGGTTGTCGTCTACAATGCCAATAACAACTACATTCATACGCCTAATTTGCCATTCCTGTAGCCCTGCTGTGTCTGCCCTACTGTAGTATTTAAACCTGTCGAGTCACTTCTAGCTAAAAATTAGCACGCACGTCTTCTCATGCGTCAGATCGAAGCACTTCAAGGCGGTGGTACGACGGCGAGGGAGTTGGATGTTTTACGACGGCATGAAATCGCCTGTCGCGAAAAAGATGACTGAAGAAGAACTAAGCGGCGACGAAGAGCTGCAGTGGGCGGTGTATCTAGCCATGAACAACAAGTGATAGACAGAAGACGCACGAATGTGTTATGTACTGGAAGATGTAACGGCTTGTGTCCCAACGGTCTCGCACAGAAGAAGCATGCGTACAAAGACGGACCATGCACTGTAGCGTACAGCGTTACGGAAGATGGGAGGAATTGTATTTTGATGCAAAAAGATGATAGAGAACCGTTCCCGCCGAGGTCCAATCAACTGTAGAGACAAAGTAGAACTCATTGGGCGGGTGACTCACCTCGACTGGTTCCCGTTCCCGCGTTCCTGTGTTTGCAAAGGGTTTCCCGTTCCCGTTCCCGTTACCGTTCCCGTGTTTACAAAGTCCCCATATTTGGCCCAATGGTCGTCTCGCTCCGTTCTGCCAGAACACTATCCTAAGCATCCAAAGTTCGTCGGAAGCCGAAAAACCGGGTTTTTGGCAACTTGCCAAAAATCGGGTCCCGGACGGAAGTCGGGACCTTCGATGCCCACTGCGCCTTCCCGAGACATACCAAATAAAAAAAAATTCGCCCCGATCGGCCAACTCTAGCCCGACTTATGAGCGTTTGAATTTACACAGAATCCGCGCCATCACTATAGCACTCCTCCCTTTTGGAGGGGAGGAGTGCCAAAAAGTTTCAAAAGTTTAAACAGAGAGATACAGTAGCCAAAACGCGTCGAAAACTGGAAACGACACACTTGCTTCAGGCTTAATAACTCGCTTGTCTGATGTCGCTGAGTTGAGTTCGACACATCGACGGGTAGCCCTCGGACTACTCTCGCGAACTGTGTCGTCGAAATAATAACAAGTTTTAAAAATTGCGCGCTACAGTGTCCCAAAGTAATGTCCGCAAAAAGTCAAAACTTCATCGAACCTAGTCAAATCGCATATCAAAATGAAGCGATAGACTTCCTGAGCAAGAATCCGACGACAAAATGTTTCAAAAGGTCAATGAGAGAGCTACAGTAACCAAAACGCGATGAAAACTGCAGATTTTTATTTGTTATATCTTGGCACTTGTGCGTTGCAGAGCGGCAGTCTTGACATCGCTGAAACTCTCACTGCAAGCCAACATCAATATGAGTAGACTTAAGATAGATGTAACTTAAACCTAACTTACCTAGCCTAAACTTTGGGAGGGGTTTGTTGTATGACGTAAGAATACTGGAAACGGTACAGGGTGTTTCGCCTCTATAGTTCGACACCCAGGCTGGGGAGGCTCGTCAGGAACTCCCAACCCTTACAGCTATGTATGTTTCTTGTAATATGGGCTATTTTGCCACTTTGCCTACCTAAAGTTGGGGTGAGCAAGACTGAAAATTCAAACCATGTCAACGGTCTGTTGGCATAGGTGGTCAAATCATCCGGAGTAAGGTCGGCTTCAGTCCAGTTCTGGAGAGAGCTTGAAGCGTAGTCGCCGTTGTCCGTTACTGCCATGCCTTTTCTCCAATATTTAGAAATGAAAACGGGTTACTGACGTGGCATTCAAGTTTTGAAATGGCTTCGCTTCTGTCAGCTGGCGCGCACACGAACAACACGGTGAAATTAAAGGGTGAACACATTGGTAAAGGCGCAATGTACATATAAAACCGGTTGTTTTAGGATTATACTAAGCGATTAATCCGACGCACGACTTCTTTCTTGCTGTAATTAGGTATAATACTTCGCGCTTGATTTTCGTAATTGTGGAAGATTTTTAAAATGCTTTTGACAATCTTTGTTTTACAGAATTTGTTATTAGTATAGATTTCCGTAATTTGGCGTATTCTATCCCATAGATTATCTGGATTGTTCGTTAGCCTAAGAAATCTCAAAATTTGGCCTTCCAGGACTCTGTATGGCAAATCATAGGGAATGTTGCTTGTGTCTTTAAAGAATCTATTGATGTGGAAGTTGTAGTCATCAGTCTTGTTGTAGATGTTTATAGTAGTAGTATTGTTCGTATTGACAGTAATTGTTAGGTCGAGGTAGTGGGACAACTTGGGAGTAACCGAAGTATCGTTAAGGGTAAGCTCGTTTGGGTACATGTTCTGGCACAACAGTGCGGTATCTTGTATGTTGCATGTTATGACGTGGTCCACATATCTGGCCATTGCTTGATTAGGTGTTAAGGGATTAGCGCTGAACCATTTGTATTCATACCAGCTGAGAGCCAGGTCTGCTAACACACAACTTGCGCTTGAACCCATTGGTGTGCCTTTATTTGTTTAAAATTTACACCTGCAAACGTCATGAATGAGTTTTCAAGGATATCTTTACAGAGTTGTACTACATCCTTCTGGTGAAGAGTGTTTGGGCTGTTACTGCTTGTACTGGTGTACTTAATGGTGTTATTCTTAGCGTTGATGTAGTCACATTTGGCATTTCTATGACATTGGATAATGATATTGCCTACTCCATTTATGACTGTGGCAAAACTTAATGATGGATAGCTGCTTAGTGTCCGGACCAGAATCAGGCATAGTAATTGAAATGCAAGTGTAAGTGAAAAAATTTTTCTTATTCGGTAAGGTAACCTAATGGATGTCACCTTACCGAAAAAGTGCACCTTTTTTCGGTAATTGTGTTTTTTTTTGGGGGCTTGTCTTTCAGCGAAAAAATCAATTATCAGTCATGTCAAAACAGGGAAAAAACACATTACCACCTGTTTACCATTGATAATTGACAAACGATTTCTCTCTTGATAATTGGAAAGCATTTTCTTATTCGGTCAGGCAAAAAAACAGATTAGAGAATCATCACAAAACTGACAACATACATCCATTACTACATCGTTGACTTCTCTGATGAGGAACTAAAACTCTGGAGAGTACATTGTGCCCTTATGGTGAACATAAGACCCTCTGTATTGCTGTCTGGCGAGGCACTACAGCTCCGGAGAGCGCCGGGTGTTTTGAAAGTCCAGTCTCCCCCCTCCCCAGCAAGCTGCAGGAATGCTAGAGCGATGAAACTTGGAGATATGTTAGCCCAATGTGTTGTCACATCTGACTCCAAATTTCAGCACTTTAGACCCACCCACGCGGGAATGGCAGCTCGAAACGCAAGATTAGTCATTTTCTGAACCAGAAATTGACCAATTTTGCGTTTTGAGCTGCCATCCCCACGTGGACGGGTCCAAAGTGCTGAAATTTGGAGTCAGACGTGACAACACATTGGGCAAACATACCGCCAAGTTTTATCCTTCTAGCTTTCCTACAGCTTGCTGGGGATGGGGGAGACTGGACTTAGAAACACCTGGCACATGTGGCCCTGCCATTCCCGCGTGGACGGGTCTGAAGTGCTGAAATTTGGAGCCAGATGTGTCAACACATTGGGCTAACATATCTCCAAGTTTCATCCTTCTAGCTTTCCTCCAGCTTGCTGGGGATTGCGGGGGGGGGCTGGACTTTGTGGTTGTGGTATCCGATTCTCTGAGTGGAACACCTGTGCTGTCACCCGTTCTATTGGCGTGCTCAAATCGGCGCCTGGGCCTATCGTTTTCCCGTGAAGCGCTTTGCGGTTTTGGCACAACGTTGCGCACTCGCACGATACTGTTGCTGTTGCGGTAGTACCGGCATGCTCAAATCGGCAGCTGGATTATTGAATCTGCATTGCAACGCACTGCGGGAGGCATACAACAGGCATAGACGACAGAAATTCAATTTGGATTGTAACACACAGTCGGAATACATATCGCATATCGCAATACATATCGCGAATACATATCGCAAGGCACTTATGCTTCATCGCAATCAAATTTGTAGTGATGTAAGGCATGTTCAATGGCGTGTCATATGCAACGCCTATCCAACGCCACCGACGTCGGTAGAGCCGGCCGATTTATGCGCGCGGAGATATGTCTACAGACCCAAACATAATAGCGACATTGTAGTGCCGACAACAGCTGTGCGTAGTGGCCAAGTTGTTCGATTTGCTCCGGTTCGGTCCACATCCATTTTTATTAAGACCACCAGAAGCTGCAGCGGTGGTCGAATTATGCGCCGCGATATCTCTACAGACTCCAACTTAATAAGGCAACAGGGGTGTACCAACAGCAAAGTGCGTCGTATTCCACCGGCCGCGTTAAGCCTAAGTTTCGACCCGCCAGACTGCGACGTCATCTGACTCTTGTGCACTGTAGGTGCAGGGCGAGCCTAAGCATAGCCAGAACTGGAAGGAATATACGATGTCGAAAATAACAGAGAAAGTTTTATGACAACCATGGCCTGACGCATCAGGCAATTGCCGTCTAGACGGCATGTGGAGGGTATGAACTGAATTTATGAGGCGAGCGCGCGAGCGGCCCAGCTCGCGAGACGGTCGACTGTCCACAACAAAGAGAGACTGGCGACGGTTCACTGTTGGCAGACGAAAGTGGAAAGGTAGGTCTAAGACGGCGCCTTGGGTGTTCCATCCGACTTGTGGTTTCGTAAGTCAGTAACATCTTCAATGTTTTGATGTTGTGCAGTTGTAGACATAGTGGTCGGCGCGAATGTTTCACATCGCCGCTGTGACCTAGTGTAACTTGTGGTGCGGCTAATGTCGATAAGGCAATTGAGTGTTCGTACTCTTGTTGTTGCCCGGTCAGGTATTGTAATGGAACACACGAACGCCAGATGAGGATGCGGTCACGCTTACATTGAAGAGAACGGCGTAAGCAGCGGCAATTAAAAAGTAATCTGAAACGACTTTTCCACAATGTACAATTCATACAGTCACAACCTGCCATCACTTGCAGGAAGTTAGAACATACCTACCTACACACGTGTATCAAAACGAGCAAAGTCAGACGGCAATACAGAGACCTATGTATAAAGCGATGTGCAGACTAAGGAGACATTCATCCCCAGTACAGATTCACTGACGCGTAAGAGATCATACAGCAGGAGGCGGAAAAGGCGAGAAGAAGGGTGCACCAGGCCTGAGCGCACAGTGTCTTCTCCCTCTTCTGCTCTCCCCTCTCCTCCCTCTATCTATGGGGACCCGGGGACCGAAGTATCAAAATTCACAGGTAGTGTCGCCTAAGTATCGCCTAAGTATTGCTTTGGGCGAAATTCCATTTGCATTTGATAGAAGCCTAGAACGAGCGTCAGAGAGTTTTGGCACCCTTTTTCCACCAGTATCTTTTTTCTGAGGCGCGAAAATGGGTGAGGAGGGCGAATTGGATGAGATCGAGAAGATTATGCAACAAGTCGACGAAGAAATGAACGGCAATACTTCCCCCCCCCCAATATTCCCACCGACCCCAATATATCCCAATATCCCAATATTCAAAATTTCTGCTCCTAACACTTGAGATAAGCCTCTGAAGCCCAAGAATCTCGAGGGCTGGCATGACTGAAACTGAAACTTAAATCAGTTTACCAAAATGGTCACCCTGAGTAAAATTAGAATGACTGTGCCACGTATACTTTTATAAGAATTCACGTCGACTTGTGGGGCGCACACTAGGTTTGTTTTAGATAGTTGTGAAATATAGGAGACGTGGAACATGTACCGCACACGCTACGGGCACCGAAAGATTGCACGCGCTAACTGCGCTGATGGTCGTCTCTCTTATAGAGTGCGCACGTTTCGCCTCTTCTACAATGGAGGCAATGAGTATGCGTTGACATTACCGTCTAGCAAAGAGAGCGCTAAAAAATCATCTGATTTTCAAGCAAGCGCAGAAACAGTTCTCTGTGTTGCACCGTTTCAAAGCGGTCTCCTCCATGCGACGACCATCTGCGAACAGCGACACACGTCGGGAAGCTAAACAGTACCTAACAGGTCAACCGCCCAATGTGAACGGCGTAGACTACAGCTCCCCAACGGACAGCGTTATGGGCATGACAGGCTGATTGACTGCACAGCAAAGTTGGGGTCGTAATTGTGGGCAACTATTAAGGTGCATTAAGGTTAAACAGTAGGAATGGCTGGTAGAAAGGAAGATTAAAGAAAACTGCATGCACAGCTGCTATCAAGGGATCTTGAAACGTCTTCCTTTCTTCCACATGCGTTGGATTCATTTCGATGTGTACATGGAATGGAATGTTTCGCCCTATTGGTATATCTGAACTAGATAGTGAGACTAGATAGCCAGACATTCACTCACTCCCCAAATGTGCGACTGGCCACAGTTCATAGTTCAAGTGGAATGGAATTATCTGGTCTGATTGACAATGAGCTTGTGCTGTACTGTTCGTCATCAGTGTTCGCAATGCAGTACCTACTGTTCAAAACCAGTATTCTTAGGGTTCACCATTTTACCCTATAACACTGTTCCCTATTTTACCCTGAAACGACCGGGTATTTCTGTCAATCAGCTTCTCCCTTCGATGACTTTCAGGCGCCCATGTCGGACATGAAAACGGCAAAAATCCGGTACTCAGATTCGCTTAGCGATCTGGTAGGTAAATCAGTGAGTGAATTCGCCAACTGCCAGCCAAATCGCTGAGTGAGAAACTTTCACTTAGTGATATGACAACCAGACCTGTAAGTGAGACTGACATTCACGAGAGGCATGACAGGATGCGTGAATGGTGACAAAGTGGCAAAGTGTGTCACATTCTTCAGCTCGCAGGCATCTGTTGTCTAACACAATAATGTCATATGCCCACCAGTAAACCGACGGTATTAGATTTGTTGTTTGTTCGGCCTACCTCAAACTTGCCCAGGTTCTCGCGCCGCGTACCGGGTCCTTCTGTAAATAAGCCCCGTCCTTGTCGTTGTCCTGGACGCCATGAAATCGTTGAAGGGAGGGGCTTATTTACAGAAAAACCCAGTCGTTTCACTCGTCCCCCCCCCCCCCTCGTCAAACCACCGGGTCCGGGTTCTTCCACAGAGAATGTATCATATTGTATGCCACGCACTCATGATTGACGAGGTCACAAAGTCGGAATGGACTGTCGTCGCTGTCGCCGTGGTAGTGATGATGCCAGTAATGGGGAGAGGGTTTTAACCAACTCGCCTACCGCGCATCAATTATTGCGTTGGCTTCTGGGCTCAAGTTGGGCTGCTGAAACATCTTCTAACATCGATTGATAACTCTTCTACCGTCGTTTAGGTACACTGCTAGACAGACAGATTCACGTGGGGAAAGAAAGAGCGAATGTGGCCGACGTGAAGTATTACCTTAGATAAAGGCTTCGCTTTCCCAAATGCTGTGCGCGCAACATCTTCAATGTTTTGATGTTGTGCAGTTGTAGACATAGTGGTCGGCGCGAATGTTTCACATCGCCGCTGTGACCTAGTGTAACTTGTGGTGCGGCTAATGTCGATAAGGCAATTGAGTGTTCGTACTCTTGTTGTTGCCCGGTCGGGTATTGTAATGGAACACACGAACGCCAGACAAGGATGCGGTCACGCTTACATTGAAGAGAACGGCGTAAGCAGCGGCAATTAAAAAGTAATCTGAAATGACTTTTCCACAATGTACAATTCATACAGTCACAACCTGCCATCACTTGCAGGAAGTTAGAACATACCTACCTACACACGTGTATCAAAACGAGCAAAGTCAGACGGAGATACAGAGACCTATGTATAAAGCGATGTGCAGACTAAGGAGACATGCATCCCCAGTACAGATTCACTGACGCATAAGAGATCATACAGCAGGAGGCGGAAAAGGCGAGAAGAAGGGTGCACCAGGCCTGAGCGCACAGTGTCTTCTCCCTCTTCTGCTCTCCCCTCTCCTCCCCCAACAGGGGGCGAGGCCCGTCTCTCGCAGCTGTGGAGCTTCGACTGCTACCACGGAGGAGATGGCCCGTTCGCGCCGCATTCGCTCCGCTTCAGCGGTCCCACCTTGACTGGTGGTGCCCGACGTGAGTGCTGGTGCTTTGCTTCACAACTATGACTACTGCGATCGAAGGTCAGCGGAAGAAACAACTGTCTACCAACTGACTAAGATCTCCATTCACAACAGTAGGTAACTTGTGGTGAGAAATGCGTACAGACAGTGGCACTGACAAGTCAAGTGCATGTTGCTTCCTTTAATGTTTACCTGCAACATTTATGCGTTGAGTTTGTCTTACACATACCGTACAGTGCCAAATAGTGTTCCGGGAATCCTATTTGGCACTGTACGGTGGTTTCAGGTGGCTGTCGCCGCCTGGGCACGGCGCCCTTGCCCTCGCTGAATAACGATGTCGTGAATGATCAGGCCCAGGGGAGGCGACGCGCCCAGGTGGTGTCAGCCGCCTGAAACCACCTACCAATGCCTTGCCTGGTTTCAAATGAAGAATCGGTGGAATGATCCTTGTCTTGGATGTGAGCGGCCCCAAAAAAAGAGCGATATGGTGGTGTAAGATTTAGTTCAAAATTTTAGGGGGTCGAGTGTTGGGCGCCTGCAGGTTGCACCATAAGGCACAATAAATAACAATCGCTGAGCACAATTACGTGCCTCTGCAGTGCCCTCCGGACCGCCATGTCTTATATGTGAAATTTCTCCCTCTTATACCCCTCTTTTCTTCTTGAAACAAATATGGTGCGGGGGAAGCAACTCGTCGGCCTGATTGCAGTGACCCCTGTCGACCATGTGTGTGTGATGCACAAAGAATCCGGCGTGAATCCATCTGTCGTTCTGTTCATTCAGCTATTACTGCCGAGTGGTGCATGAAAGAAAGATAAGGTGGAGACTCGCGACGCAATCGCGAGCGACATCTTCAATCAATCATCTGATAGCCGATTGAATTTATACGCTCCTTGTGCCCTTACCACTACTCGATCTGCTACAAGGACGTCGTCAAATAGAAATTTTGAAACGTTTATACACGTCACCATTTTTTCGCTCGGCCTCAGCCAAGCGAACCCTATCAAGAGCTCGGCGTGTGTGCGTACGTACGTTCATTCGTCACGCTCGCTTCAGGCTTAATAACTTGCTCGACTGACGTCGTAGGGTGGAGTTTGGGACATCGTCGAGTAGCCTGAGGACTCCTCTCGCCATCTGAGTAGTCGAAACCAAAATAAGTTTTCAAACTTTTTTTTAAATTTAGTCTGAAAAGATGATTTTCTTGGTGTAAAGAATTAAACCCGAGCGGTACCAATGTTGCGTAGCAAGACCACTCCAAAAAGTGCAGTTGTGAGGAGAGTCAAAGACGCTGCACGAAACCGGAAAGGGCCTTGCTACAATCTCAGTAAAAATTCAAAGCTCAAAACCACTCCGCTTTTTAGAAGAGACTTGTTTCGCTTGGCCTCAGCCGTTTTTTTAGCCGCTTGGCCTCAGCCGCAATATTTTTCATCCGTCACCGAATTCAAATTGTCCTAAGATGTTTTCAGATGGTATCCTCCATTACATATCAAAATTCGCTCGAATTCTGGGATTTCCATTCGGGTCTCGATCGCTTTTGATGGTGCCACCTCGCCCTCCAAAACGAATGACTACGACGACGTCCTCATCTCCATTTGGTCGGTGGAAAACGATCTCCCCAACAGTGCCAGGAAGAGCTTAAAATAAATAATTCATTATAATGATTTTATTTAAAAACTTTGAAAATTATATACACAATAAACCTTCAGCGTCACCGTTGTTGTTTTCGCCATTGTTGTTTCCACCACGTTTGTTGTTAGCCAAAATTTCGCCATTGATTACAGGTGGATTTCGTCCTCCATTCATATTCGCTCCATCCATATTTCCTTTAGCAAAATTTAGAACTATTCTGTGAACGTGTAGCACAGAAATTCTCGGTAGTACAACTCTCAAAGCGTACCTTTCACAATGGTGAGACTAGACGCCCAAGACACGTCTACAAATCGCAAGTCCTTGAGCTGCTGACTCCGCCACCCATACAATCATCATAATTTACGCGTAACCACCAGCCAGGATTCCGTCTGACAATAACGTAGAAAAACATCTCGCAACCAAAGGTACAGACAGTAACACATACACAGCGCTTCATACGGTTTGATGGGGGGGGGGGGGTGAGAGAAACGACCGCCGGGTATTTCTGTCAATCAGCCCCTCCCTTCGACGACTTTCAGGCGCCCATGTCGGACGTGAAGACGGCAAAAACCATTGTACTCAGATTTGCTTAGCGATCTGGTAGCTAAATCAGTGAGTGAATTCGCCAACTGCCAGCCAAATCGCTGAGTGAGAAACTTTCACTTAGCGATATGACAACCGGACCTGCCAACCAACAGTTTGCAGTGATCGTTGTTGCATTCCACGTACAGCAGTCGTCGTCGTCACCGACACAACTGATCTTGCAAATGTTTCAGGTTCACATTTTGTTCACTATAACCAATGGCTTCAGCGATCGAATCGTGTAGAAGCACATCGGGAATACTCTAACTGATGGTATAGGGATTGCGGATTCACCGCTCCGCCCGATTAACCTTGCTCGGGAGGGTGAAATCGTCGTCGTCATCACTCTCCACCTGAGAACTCTTCCCCTGTTCAGTCCTTGTCAGAGTGGGGGCGCTGTTGCCAGCGGCAGAGGACGAAGGTGCGCTGGATGAGGCAATGCTGGGAACAGCTACAATGGGAACATATTTGGAGTACATGTCCACATTGGCTCCAATCAAAGAGCCGTCATGGGTGAGACTTCTACCGTAAATTCCCCAATAGACGGGCCTCCACCATGACGATGATCAAGGACATGCGCGAGAAGAGGGGGGGGGGGCTGCCCGTTTATTGGGGAATTTACGGTTAGCTCATGCATAGAGGTACCTTAGCTCATGCATAAAGGTATTGGGGGGGGGGGGGGCTGCCCGTTTATTGGGGAATTTACGGTAAATGGAAGAACCCGGTACCAACCATAAGTGACAGTGAAGTCTTTCGTCAGATTGCTAGTACCAAATCTACCCCTACTTCTGTGCCGCAACTGAAACATCTTACTTACGAAACTACTCGCCCAGCCCCTTCGCATCTTCAAGTCTCAATAAGTGGCGCTGCATACAAGAAGCCCATACTGGGTGGCCGGAGGAAACATGTGCAGCTGCCGCGAATGGTAGGCGTTGGGACACGGGGACGGAACCGATTGACCATACCAGTGAAAACGATTCATATGTCAAACCGGCCATTCGCTAGTCTCCCTTCGAGGGTAGCACTGAAAATGTTCACATTTGATTATGTCCGTTGCTCGTTTTCAATTCTCAATGGTTCGACCCAATCGCCAACGTGAATGCTTGAAGAGGTTGCAGCAATAAACGTTTGCAGGTGTGATGAAGTGGGTCATTCTCATTTCTATCCCCCCCCCCCCCAGCCCTTACCCGTGCATCTAGATACGCGGTTGCGATGGAGTGTTTCAACATAGGAATTTATGTGAACAGGTAAATGCGTTATCATTCTCCATCCTTATCGTCGTTCACAGCGGTAATACACGGGCATGCGACCCCCCTACTTTTCCTCGCAGTACAGCACATCAAACTCCATTAATGCGTGTGTAAGACATGTCGCTATTTACTATCCGTCTCCTGCCTGGTGGGGACCCCTGTCGCTGGACTCCGTGCCCAGCAGAGTTCCACTGGGTGCCGCACCCTTGGCTCCAATCAAAGAGCCGTCATGGGTGAGACTCCAGAATGACATAATAAGGCAGACGCGGAAGTCGTCTGCTACGCAGCTACCGGGCGCGAATCGAGGACAGTGTGACCGACGATTGCCCACTCTGTGGCCAAAGTCTGCACCAAAGTCCGCACGACACCCAGCACCTCTTCAACTGCCCTGCGAAGGCAACGACCAACGACACTGTCCGGGGAGTCACTATGGTCAGCCCCAAAGGAGGTGGCAGCTTTCCTCGACCTCCAAACCCTCATTGGAGCCGACGACGCAGAATGAACCCAGCTGCTACAACAACATAATAAGGCAACAATGTCTTCTGTCACATCGCTAGTACCAAATCTACCCCTACTTCTATGCCGCAACTGAAACATCTTACTTACGGCACTACTCGCCCAGCCCCTTCGCATCTTCAACATACCGTAAATTTCCCAATAGACGGGCCTCCACCATGATGATGATCAAGGACATGCGCGAGAAGAGGGGGGGGGCTGCCCGTTTATTGGGGAATTTATGGTTATGCTCATGCATAGAGGTACCTTAGCTCATGCATAGAGGTACCGTAAATTCCCCAATAGATGGGCCTCCACCATGACGATGATCAAGGACATGCGCGAGAATGACATGACTTTCAGGCGCCCATGTCGGATGTGAAGACGGCAAAAACCATTGTACTCAGATTCGCTTAGCGATCTGGTAGCTAAATCAGTGAGTGAATTCGCCAACTGCCAGCCAAATCGCTGAGTGAGAAACTTTCACTTAGCGATATGACAACCGGACCTGCCAACCAACAGTTTGCAGTGATCGTTGTTGCATTCCACGTACAGCAGTCGTCGTCATCACCGACACAACTGATCTTGCAAATGTTTCAGGTTCACATTTTGTTCACTATAACCAATTGCTTCAGCGATCGAATCGTGTAGAAGCACATCGGGAATACTCGAACTAAATGGTATAGGGATTGCGGATTCACCACTCCGCCTGATTAACCTTGCTCGGGAGGGTGAAATCGTCGTCGTCATCACTCTCCACCTGAGACCTCTTCCCCTTTTCAGTCCTTGCCAGAGTGGGGGTGCTGTTGCCAGCAGCAGAGGACGAAGGTGCGCTGGATGAGGCAGCGCTGGGAACAGCTACAATGGGAACATATTTGGAGTACATGTCCACATTGGCTCCAATCAAAGAGCCGTCATGGGTGAGACTTCTATGTAAATGGAAGAACCCGGTACCAACCATAAGTGACAGTCGACTTCCAGAACGACATAATAAGTCAATATTAACTTTGCGTATACGCATAGGTTTTTGGATGCGTATACGCATACGCATGCGCATAGGCAAAAATTTCAACGTACTCATGTGCATACGCAAACAGAACTCCATATGCAAACCATTTGCGTATGCGTACGAAGGCCGCAAAGTGCGACAAATGGCAGCAAATTTCAGCCAATTTGACTGACAAGTGAGCTAAAATGTTGATTACAGCCGACAAGTGAGTCTGTTGATTACAGCCGAAATTGCTTGAGGCATGATGCCGAAGCCATTTTCTTCTCCTCCGAATACAACAGTGTCATTCCAAAGTGGATTTTTCGCGGAATGTTTGCAGTGAAAATCGTACGCATACGCAAACTTTTTACGCATACACATACGCAAACTTTTTGCTATGCGTACTATGCAATACGCATATGCAAATGAGTTTGTTTGCATATACGCATACGCAAATGAAATTTCCTATATTGGCCATCAGTAGTACAGCGGCACTGACAATTGAAGTGCATGCTCCTTCCTTTAATGTTTACCTGCAACATTTATGCGTTGAGTTTGTCTTACACATACCAATGCCTTGCCTGGTTTCAAATGAAGAATTGGTGATGAAGAATCGGTGGAATGATCCTTGCCTTGGATGTGAGCGGCTCCAAAAATGAGCAATATGGTGGTGTAAGATTTAGTTCAAAATTTTAGGGGGTCGAGTGTTGGGCGCCTGCAGGTTGCACCATGAGGCACAATAAATAACAATCGCTGCAGTGCCCTCCGGACCGCCATGTCTTATATGTGAAATTTCTCCCTCTTATACCCCTCTTTTCTTCTTGAAACAAATATGGTGCAGGGGAAGCAACTCGTCGGCCTGATTGCAGTGACCCCTGTCGACCACGTGACGAAATTGACGATATAGCTGTCCACGTTCTCGACGTTGTGCGTGCAGTAGTTTTGGAAAGACGCGATACGCCAAAGATGTTTCAAAAAGACAACTAAGGCAGTAGTCACGTTAACTCAAACAGTCTTTTCTCGTGGAAGATCAATCGTCTTACCGGGTTGCTGAAAACTCAGCTAGCGATTGTCTAGAGTGTGGAGAACAGTGGTCATTCTGTGTCTGACCGCGCTTTACAAGAAGTCATTGGCAGCAAATCAATATTAGCACTGGCAGGGGCACAGTGTCAAATGACTTGAGATCTATCTGAAATGTCCTATGGGCTAAACCCTATCTGCTTAACCATTCTCTTCAGCAGAAAACTTGAAGTGGGCGCCAAGTTCGTTGTTGACCATGAACGGAGAAGTGCGCGACCGGTGTTGTATCCTATTTGTACGCGTGTCCTAAACGTACGCGCGCATACATTGGACAACCAAAACATGCGCGCGCACGAATAGGACAGCGGGCTAGCGTCCTATTTGTACGCTTGTATCATTCCGTAAAGGGATTGCGTAGCGAGCTGGCAAATAGGATGGTGCGGCGGCATCCTATACGTAAGCCTGCGTTGTTAGTGTCCGAGTTCGCCTAGTTTCACTTTTACAAAAGGGCCGACAGCTTCGATCTTCAATCCACAGCACAAATAACAGACGATTGGTCAACAATGGCAAATAGTAAATCCTCTCACTAACACAGGTGCAATAGAACCAATTTTCGCCGTCGGTTGGCTAGCTTCTCCTTTTCAAAAGGTATCACAAGGCGCATCTGAAAGCAGTGGATGAGATTGTTGCGCATCTCAGAGTTGACGTAGCGAAAGTTTTGTAGCTGCTGAACGGGCGTGCCACACAGGAGGTCGAAGGCAGCGGCTATGGCATAAAGCCCACAATCGGTTCCGTTTGGCTGCTTTTCGAGTGGGACTAGACTAACTCTGCCACCATTGCAACTCAGCTGCGAAGGGTATAGCTGCCGAAGTTGGCGGGAAACGTCACTTGCGATCTTCCGCGACTGCAGACTGTCAATCACGTAGACATTGTTGCCTGCTGCCAAAGTCAGAAGCCAGTGGTTGCCACTGACGTTGAGGAACTGGATTCCATCTTCAGTTGTCGGGCAGAATCCACTCTTGAATAATCCAAGGGCCGTAGACTGGACCACCTTCGTGGCCAGCTTCTCAGCGGCAAGATCGGCAGCCGCGTCCATGATTGTCCCAGTGAGTAGTGCTCCTGTGGTCTCCAGCAACAGCTTCTCGCGCTCCGTCAGGTGGTATCTGCGCACTAGGGCTCCTAACGGGCCGCCAGGCCCGGCCTGGCCCGTAAAAAAGCCCGGCCCGCGGGCCGGGCCGGGCGGGCTTTTGCTTCTGGGCTGACGGGCCGGGCCGGGCCGGGCCTGGGTTTCCCAGAGGACGGGCCGGGCCGGGCGGGCTTTCCCTTACGAACTATAGATTTTCGGCAGAAAATCTTTGGTATGCATACTCACAAATGCTAAAAATTTCTGCCTCCGGCAAGTATTTGAATAACACATAGTTATTGTGCACTTATTGCCTGGAAATTAAGCTTGCTTTGGACCATTATGTTGTGGTTTGTGCTATGATAAATGTGCCATGCAGTGCAATCGCTATTACATGATGTAATGGGAGTTGCAGAGAAACGGGTGCAACTTTAGACAGAATCGAATTACTTGAGCTAGGCGACGAATTTTTCCACGCGGTCTTTTGCGTCAGAAAGAGAAAACGTTGGCGTTTTCTGTGTAGGAATATTAGCTAATTCCTTTGACCGTGGAGAATTTGCGCTCCTGTCAAACAGAAGTGTTAATTTCGGCGCGTTTGCCAACTTTTCGCGCCTTTTCAGCGAGTAGTCAGCGAGGTAGGCCCTATTGTGGAAGAATTCTTCTACATATAAAACGCCAGAGCTCTCTCTATCTAATGCAAAAGACCGTGTGAAAAAAATTGATGTCTTGCTCGAGCAATTCAATTTTAAAGTTGGACTCGTTTCGCTGAAACGCCCTGTACAATTGACAAGTCCCGGGCCGGGCCGGGCGGGCCTAATAGTACTGGCGGGCCGGGCCGGGCGGGCCTATGGGTACCCTCCAAACGGGCCGGGCCGGGCCAGGCTTTTGAGATTTCAAAACGGGCCGGGCCGGGCCTAGATTTTTAGGCCCGTTAGGAACCCTACTGCGCACCCAGTGAGCCACTGGTGAGGAAGTTCCATCTCTGTCGTCCACAACGACAGCGTCCTCCGCCCCATCCGAGAAGCGCCTGACTGGAGGGGAGGCGCCGCTGGTGTCGACTACCTTTCGCCGCCTGCCACTGTTGTCTGCGAGTGGCGAATCTGCGCTTCGCTTTTGCGGGGTTGCCATTTTGCTACTCGGCAGGACTGGCGCCGTCGCAGAAGAGAGCACATTTGCGTCGATTGGTGGAGGTCGCCGTCCCTTGTAGTACTTGGTGATCGACGCCACGTTGGTGAGACCTGACTTGCCGACAATCACTGCACCTTGGCCCAACAATTCCACGATACTCTCAGGACCAGTCCACTTCCAGTTGAACTTGCCCCCTTTCCTCTCTTTGTCCCGATTGTTCAGGACCAATACCAAATCTCCCACCTAAAGACAAACGAACTAATCCTGTATCAGAGTACAATCAGTCATTATACCAACACATTGACGCCTACCTTGTAGTCTGGGGCAGAATGCTTGTCGTTGTAGTATTTGGCGTACTTCTGTTGCTCGATGACGATATTGTCTCTCGCAATTGACCTGACATCGTCAGCCATCGTCTGCAAGAAACCATCTGCGGAATGTTCCAATCGTGTACCATACATGGTCGAAGACCTGTCCCACCTTCAGTTTGGAGTAGTACTCGTCCATTGCGGTCTCAGATTGCTCCCCGAAGTCCACACTCTCCCATGTGTCAGATACACTGGCTGAGAGAACTCTAGCGGAAGGAAGCTCGAGCTCATGTGGCAGAGTGGGTTCAGAGAGTGTCGTCAGATAGAATGGACTTTTCTTGGTGGAGCGAGGTACGTGGACGCGGTAGGCCAGCAGAGCTCTCCAGAGATGCTGGTCCCACTCTGTCTCCTGCTCACACCACTTCTTCAGTAGTTTGCAGATGGTTCCGTTGCACTTCTCTATAAAGTCACTACATCAGCAGGTCGCAAGAACTGCAGTCGATATTTGCGCGCACTCTACCTGTCAGTCCGTTCGATTGTGGGTGGTACGGGGAGCAGAGCCGACGTGTGATTTGTAGCTGAGCGCAGAGGATGTCGTTCATAGCCTTGTTGTTGAACTCGCTCCCTGAAATGGCATCGCAGCGGCTTCAAGAACAAGTCAACGTTCCCCACAGCCACCTCAAGCAATGACGTTCACATGTGGTCGCAGTTTCCCACCTCTATCTGTGATGATGATTTGCGGGACAGGGTAACGAGCTATCACTTCCAGTAGGGCGCCGCAGACGGTTTCTGCTTGCTTGTTTCTAATCGGAAATGCTTCTATGTTCTTGGTCGAATAGCAGGTCATCACAAGTAGGTGCTTGTTGCCATTGGAAGTTTCTGCCAATGGGCCCACCAAGTCCATACCAATCTGCGTGAATGGCTTTGGCTGACTGGTGACCGCTACAGGATGGAGCACAGCCTTCGTATCTTTGATATTCTGCTCGTGTTGGCACTCGACGCAGGTTTTGGCGAAGAGTTCGCAGTCGGCCTTCATGCTGGGCCAGTAGTAGCTTCTGGCAACGTTCCTGTAAGTCGCCACCTGGCCCATGTGCATGTGGCACTTGCTCAGAACGTCCTCCTTCTCGTGGGGAAGAATCACACGACGCCTCTCCTCCGTCACCTTGCCACGCTTCAGTCCATTCTTCAGCGCTGGGTGATAGAACAGAATGTCTCCTTCCAGCACGAACTTCTTCGACTTCTTGATAAAGTACTCTCTTCTGTTTTTGTAGGTCTTCTTTCCTGACGCAGTGACGTCTAGAAGAGATAAGCATACTTGTTTCAATACGGTAAAGTATACCGACCGATGGAACGTGAAACGGTTGCACTTCCCACCGTTGCGCAGCTTATAGATGTCGTGGGGCAAATGGCCATCTCTCTTGTACACTCGTATCTTCTGATAATCACATGGATCCATTCTACTGTCACACAAACAAGCTTCTACCGTCAGAAAACTACACGAATGTTGTCCTTCAACGCTGTATTGCTGCTAGACTACGCACGCATCGCAGTACGAATCGGCATCACGCGGTACTGTGTCCTCTAATCGGCCCTGTTTAACAGGCAGCGTACGATTAGGACAGTGTCCCTGCAAGCGGACGCGGTGCGATGTACCGTGGCGTACAAATAGGACGCTAGCCGACCATCCTATTCGTGCGCGCGCACGTTTAGGTAGCATCCTATTCATGCGCGCGCACGAATAGGATGGCTTGCAAATAGGATACAGCACCGGCCGAGTCAAATCAAGTTGGTCTTTGTCAAGTCAGCCGTCGAGACAAGTTCTCCGGCGTGCAAGTTGGCCGCTGCCGAAGTTCAACTTGGCCGGCAAGAAGAGGCCATATGCGTTGGACTCAACGTTGATGCGGCGTTGGTCCAGGCGAGCAGATTGGCTGATTAAGACGCTTTGCTCTGTGAACTGGTGACTCGACTTCATCTATTCAGTGATGATTCAATTCAATTCAATAACTTCAGTGAGGATTCAATTCAATTAATGCTCTGTCATTTCAGTGGGTAACTTGTGTATAACACACCCTTAGTTCCCGGCTCGAATGAAAAGTTTTAAATACGAACGCCTAATATGGGGACAATGAAACATGTTCCTGCTCTGAAGATGCCAAGATGAGATTACAATGGTTAGAGGCATCCTCTCGTTTGGAGCATTACTCGGTGGGTCTCACATGCCTACTTTCCCGACTATGAATATTCGCGCAATTGGTTGTATAGTATGTCGGACAGCGAATTCATAGTGGAGGTGTGCGTGATTGTTTTTTGATAGGGTTCTCCCTTCCGCTGGCCGCTGGTGTGTGCGCAAATGGCAGCAATCGTCGACTGATCTATGACCTCGTCTCGGTGTGAACTCTTTATTGGTCCGCGGCCTGGGCGTCTCCTGCTTGGTCATGCCAGGGGTGAGAGTTGTTTTCGTATGTGGTCTGTGACTGTGTTCGAGTTCAAAGAAATGGAAGGGCTGGTTGGTGCCAGCAAAGCTGAGATAGCGCTCTTCACAAAGACAAGTTTCTGTGCGTGAGGAGTGTTGTTTACTATTAGTATTAATGTTTAGTATTGGTTATAAAGACAAGTTTCTGTGCGTGAGGATTCTATAAATACACTTGCACTCAGGTGGAGGAGGAGGCGGCGGAGGAGGCAGAGGAGGTGGAGGAGGAGGAGGCGGAGGAGGCGGCGGAGGAGGAGGTGGAGGAGGCGGAGGCGGGGACCAACATCAAGACTGTGCCATATGCTTAGAGGCATTCAAGCCGGGGGAAGAACTTTGTCGGCTTGGGTGCAAGCATGTCTTTCATCACCTCTGTGTTTCTATGTGGTTGGCCCACGACAGGCGGTGTCCACTTTGCCATGAGGACATGATGAAGTTGAGGTTCCCACCTCCGCCTCCGCCTTCTGTGATGTGATTGTGATGTTTGGTGTGATCCTCCAATAAGCGCCCTGGGCGCTTATTTTTTCAACCTCCCTCTAGGAGGGGCGCTTATTGGCGGGGGGGGGGGCGCTTATTCGAGGGGGGGGGGGCGCTTATTGGAGGATTTATGGTATTCATTCTTCTATAGTACTGTGTATAATAATGTTGTGCCTACGGGTACTGTTTGGCAGGTGTGTTGTGAATATTCAGTCGGTGCTCCGTAACGTGTGCCTACGGGTAAGTGAACATGTGATTCTGCCTAGTTTACAATATTTGGCAACATTTTTATTCCACTACCTTCCTTATCCTTCATACCGCAGTGCCAAACGGCGGTTGTCAAAGCAAAGCGGGCCATTGGCGCGATGTGTCGAACTTTCAGGAATCAGGCGCCCATCTTTGTTCTGTCGAGGCTGTTCTCCACTTGTATTCTGCCGGCACTGTTCTAAGCGATTGAGGTGTGGTACCCACGCGTTCTCTACTGTAGAAAGGACATCGAGCGCGTCAACCGCATGATGGCGTGACTGCTGTGCAATGACTTCGCTAGCCAATACAGTATCCTAACGGAGCGCGAGTTTTTAGTTGTATTATGGTAATTGCCTTCCAGTTAGGCTTCCGTCAAACGTTTCGACTCTTCTACACTAGTGGGCTCAAGCACCTGTTTATTTGTTCTCGTAGTTGAACTCTCTTTGCCATCGCCTACCGTTCATAGCGGCTGCGCATGCTCTCTTCGACCACCCAGTATGGGCTTCGCCACAGAACTACGTGAGATTGACTACGAGACGCTTCGCTGACAACGAGTTCTTGCAAAGTGTAATCAAACAGAATGACTCCCATTCCCCCTCCTCTTCTCTTGTGTTCTTCCTTCCTTCCATTAACGGAACCACCCGGTAAAATTCACGCAAATCACTGGTAGACAGGGTGGAAAACATAAACGCTTAGCAAGGATGTTGAAGCGGTTACCAAATCATAAACGTGATTGAACTGCGTCAAGAGTCTTCTAACTAACAGCAGATACAAACAAAAAGTTGAATTGCTTGTTCACGTATACCGCCCACACGAAACATTCTGTTAGCCTGTGGAAGAAGCGTTGCGCTGACAACCAAATGGGAAATGTTTTACAGCCCTTATATTAAAGCGTAAATTCTTTTCAGTGATAATTCTAGTCTAGACGGGCATTGGCTGAAGACGGGCATTGACTGCGATTAACTACAAGACGCTTCGCTGACAACGAGTTCTTGCAAAGTGCAAATTAAAGTGTAAATTCTTTTCCGTGATGATCCTCTTCGTAATCTCTTCTAATTTCCTTTCGCTGAGTGAGAAACTTTCACTTAGCGATATGACAACCGGACCTGCCAACCAACAGTTTGCAGTGATCGTTGTTGCATTCCACGTACAGCAGACGTCATCACCGACACAACTGATCTTGCAAATGTTTCAGGTTCACATTTTGTTCACTATAACCAATTGCTTCAGCGATCGAATCGTGTAGAAGCACATCGGGAATACTCGAACTAAATGGTATAGGGATTGCGGATTCACCACTCCGCCCGATTAACATTGCTCGGGAGGGTGAAATCGTCGTCGTCATCACTCTCCACCTGAGACCTCTTCCCCTTTTCAGTCCTTGCCAGAGTGGGGGCGCTGTTGCCAGCGGCAGAGGACGAAGGTGCGCTGGATGAGGCAGCACTGGGAACAGCTACAATGGGAACATATTTGGAGTACATGTCCACATTGGCTCCAATCAAAGAGCCGTCATGGGTGAGACTTCTAAATGGAAGAACCCGGTACCAACCATAAGTGACAGTCGACTTCCAGAACGACATAATAAGTCAATATTAACTTTGCGTATACGCATAGGTTTTTGGATGCGTATACGCATACGCATGCGCATAGGCAAAAATTTCAACGTACTCATACGCATACGCAAACAGAACTCCATATGCAAACCATTTGCGTATGCGTACGAAGGCTGCAAAGTGCGACAAATGGCAACAAATTTCAGCCAATTTGACTGACAAGTGAGCTAAAATGTTGATTACAGCCGACAAGTGAGTCTGTTGATTACAGCCGAAATTGCTTGAGGCATGATGCCGAAGCCATTTTCTTCTCCTCCGAATACAACAGTGTCATTCCAAAGTGGATTTTTCGCGGAATGTTTGCAGTGAAAATCGTACGCATACGCAAACTTTTTACGCATATGCATACGCAAACTTTTTGCTATGCGTACTATGCAATACGCATACGCAAATGAGTTTGTTTGCGTACACGCATACGCAAATGAAATTTCCTATATTGGCCATCAGTAGTACAGCAGCACTGACAATTGAAGTGCATGCTCCTTCCTTTAATGTTTACCTGCAACATTTATGCGTTGAGTTTGTCTTACACATACCAATGCCTTGCCTGGTTTCAAATGAAGAATCAGTGATGAAGAATCGGTGGAATGATCCTTGCCTTGGATGTGAGCGGCTCCAAAAAAGAGCGATATGGTGGTGTAAGATTTAGTTCAAAATTTGAGGGGGTCGAGTGTTGGGCGCCTGCAGGTTGCACCATGAGGCACAATAAATAACAATCGCTGCAGTGCCCTCCGGACCGCCATGTCTTATATGTGAAATTTCTCCCTCTTATACCCCTCTTTTCTTCTTGAAACAAATATGGTGCGGGGGAAGCAACTCGTCGGCCTGATTGCAGTGACCCCTGTCGACCACGTGACGAAATTGACGATATAGCTGTCCACGTTCTCGACGTTGTGCGTGCAGTAGTTTTGGAAAGACGCGATACGCCAAAGATGTTTCAAAAAGACAACTAAGGCAGTAGTCACGTTAACTCAAACAGTCTTTTCTCGTGGAAGATCAATCGTCTTACCGGGTTGCTGAAAACTCAGCTAGCGATTGTCTAGAGTGTAGAGAACAGTGGTCATTCTGTGTCTGACCGCGCTTTACAAGAAGTCATTGGCAGCAAATCAATATTAGCACTGGCAGGGGCACAGTGTCAAATGACTTGAGATCTATCTGAAATGTCCTACGGGCTAAACCCTATCTGCTTAACCATTCTCTTCAGCAGAAAACTTGAAGTGGGCGCCAAGTTCGTCGTTGACCATGAACGGAGAAGTGCGCGACCGGCCGAGTCAAATCAAGTTGGTCTTTGTCAAGTCAGCCATCGAGACAAGTTCTCCGGCGTGCAAGTTGGCCGCTGCCGAAGTTCAACTTGGCCGGCAAGAAGAGGCCATATGCGTTGGACTCAACGTTGATGCGGCGTTGGTCCAGGCGAGCAGATTGGCTGATTGAGACGCTTTGCTCTGTGAACTGGTGACTCGACTTCATCTATTCAGTGATGATTCAATTCAATTCAATAACTTCAGTGAGGATTCAATTCAATTAATGCTCTGTCATTTCAGTGGGTAACTTGTGTATAACACACCCTTAGTTCCCGGCTCGAATGAAAAGTTTTAAATACGAACGCCTAATATGGGGACAATGAAACATGTTCCTGCTCTGAAGATGCCAAGATGAGATTACAATGGTTAGAGGCATCCTCTCGTTTGGAGCATTACTCGGTGGGTCTCACATGCCTACTTTCCCGACTATGAATATTCGCGCAATTGGTTGTATAGTATGTCGGACAGCGAATTCATAGTGGAGGTGTGCGTGATTGTTTTTTGATAGGGTTCTCCCTTCCGCTGGCCGCTGGTGTGTGCGCAAATGGCAGCAATCGTCGACTGATCTATGACCTCGTCTCGGTGTGAACTCTTTATTGGTCTGCGGCCTGGGCGTCTCCTGCTTGGTCATGCCAGGGGTGAGAGTTGTTTTCGTATGTGGTCTGTGACTGTGTTCGAGTTCAAAGAAATGGAAGGGCCGGTTGGTGCCAGCAAAGCTGAGATAGCGCTCTTCACAAAGACAAGTTTCTGTGCGTGAGGAGTGTTGTTTACTATTAGTATTAATGTTTAGTATTGGTTATAAAGACAAGTTTCTGTGCGTGAGGATTCTATAAATACACTTGCACTCAGGTGGAGGAGGAGGCGGCGGAGGAGGCAGAGGAGGTGGCGGAGGAGGAGGCGGAGGAGGCGGCGGAGGAGGAGGTGGAGGAGGCGGAGGCGGGGACCAACATCAAGACTGTGCCATATGCTTGGAGGCATTCAAGCCGGGGGAAGAACTTTGTCGGCTTGGGTGCAAGCATGTCTTTCATCACCTCTGTGTTTCTATGTGGTTGGCCCGCGACAGGCGGTGTCCACTTTGCCATGAGGACATGATGAAGTTGAGGTTCCCACCTCCGCCTCCGCCTTCTGTGATGTGATTGTGATGTTTGGTGTGCTGTGAATACCGTAAATCCTCCAATAAGCGCCCTGGGCGCTTATTTTTTCAACCTCCCTCTAGGAGGGGCGCTTATTGGAGGGGGGGCGCGTATTCGAGGGGGGGGGGGCGTATTGGAGGATTTATGGTATTCATTCTTCTATAGTACTGTGTATAATAATGTTGTGCCTACGGGTACTGTTTGGCAGGTGTGTTGTGAATATTCAGTCGGTGCTCCGTAACGTGTGCCTACGGGTAAGTGAACATGTGATTCTGCCTAGTTTACAATATTTGGCAACATTTTTATTCCACTACCTTCCTTATCCTTCATACCGCAGTGCCAAACGGCGGTTGTCAAAGCAAAGCGGGCCATTGGCGCGATGTGTCGAACTTTCAGGAATCAGGCGCCCATCTTTGTTCTGTCGAGGCTGTTCTCCACTTGTATTCTGCCGGCACTGTTCTAAGCGATTGAGGTGTGGTACCCCCACGTTCTCTACTGTAGAAAGGACATCGAGCGCGTCAACCGCATGATGGCGCGACTGCTGTGCAATGACTTCGCTAGCCAATACAGTATCCTAACGGAGCGCGAGTTTTTAGTTGTATTATGGTAATTGCCTTCCAGTTAGGCTTCCGTCAAACGTTTCGACTCTTCTACACTAGTGGGCTCAAGCACCTGTTTATTTGTTCTCGTAGTTGAACTCTCTTTGCCATCGCCTACCATTCATAGCGGCTGCGCATGCTCTCTTCGACCACCCAGTATGGGCTTCGCCACAGAACTACGTGAGATTGACTACGAGACGCTTCGCTGACAACGAGTTCTTGCAAAGTGTAATCAAACAGAATGACTCCCGTTCCCCCTCCTCTTCTCTTGTGTTCTTCCTTCCTTCCATTAACGGAACCACCCGGTAAAATTCACGCAAATCACTGGTAGACAGGGTGGAAAACATAAACGCTTAGCAAGGATGTTGAAGCGGTTACCAAATCATAAACGCGATTGAACTGCGTCAAGAGTCTTCTAACTAACAGCAGATACAAACAAAAAGTTGAATTGCTTGTTCACGTATACCGCCCACGCGAAACATTCTGTTAGCCTGTGGAAGAAGCGTTGCGCTGACAACCAAATGGGAAATGTTTTACAGCCCTTATATTAAAGCGTAAATTCTTTTCAGTGATAATTCTAGTCTAGACGGGCATTGGCTGAAGACGGGCATTGACTGCGATTAACTACAAGATGCTTCGCTGACAACGAGTTCTTGCAAAGTGCAAATTAAAGTGTAAATTCTTTTCCGTGATGATCCTCTTCGTAATCTCTTCTAATTTCCTTTCGCTGAGTGAGAAACTTTCACTTAGCGATATGACAACCGGACCTGCCAACCAACAGTTTGCAGTGATCGTTGTTGCATTCCACGTACAGCAGACGTCATCACCGACACAACTGATCTTGCAAATGTTTCAGGTTCACATTTTGTTCACTATAACCAATTGCTTCAGCGATTGAATCGTGTAGAAGCACATCGGGAATACTCGAACTAAATGGTATAGGGATTGCGGATTCACCACTCCGCCCGATTAACCTTGCTCGGGAGGGTGAAATCGTCGTCGTCATCACTCTCCACCTGAGACCTCTTCCCCTTTTCAGTCCTTGCCAGAGTGGGGGCGCTGTTGCCAGCGGCAGAGGACGAAGGTGCGCTGGATGAGGCAGCGCTGGGAACAGCTACAATGGGAACATATTTGGAGTACATGTCCACATTGGCTCCAATCAAAGAGCCGTCATGGGTGAGACTTCTAAATGGAAGAACCCGGTACCAACCATAAGTGACAGTCGACTTCCAGAACGACATAATAAGTCAATATTAACTTTGAGTATACGCATAGGTTTTTGGATGCGTATATGCCGATAAGCCCCCTTCCCTTTTCTTAGAAGGGTTATATAGGTGTATTAATGGTTAGTGCCTTTCAGCTAGGCGCCATCAAACGTTTCGCCTCTTCTACAATAGTGGGCGCAGCACCTATTTCCTCGTTATCGTAGTTGAAGACTTTGTACGATCGCCTACCATTCGCAGTGGATGAAGAGGGGGTGGAGGGCTTATGGGAGTATTTACGGTTAGTTATATGCACAAGGTAAGGTTAGTTATACCCACTAGGCAATTAGTTATATACACAAGGTAAGATGAATGTTCTGCATTTGTGGACTATAACTAGAAACTAGAAAATCAGACATTATTCACTTCTCCATGTGAGATTGGATACAGGTCATAGTTAAATAGGGTACATTGTTGAACCCTAAGAATACTGGTTTTGAACAGTAGGTACTACAACGTGAACACTGATGAGTGAATGTGTGACTATTCTAGGTCAGATATACTGTTCAAAACGAAGTGTCAACGACGCGTCAACGTGGCAACGGAATTGCCTAAGCGGTTCACTGTCTATCGAAGCATCATGTTCGGCTTTCAAATGTCGAACTGCGCGCTCATGGTGGGCTCGCCATTGATGTCGCAGGCCGCTTGTATGGCGCCTCCGTTTCCGAAATTGATCGTTATGCTGACCTCGGGAGTGCCATCCACATGGTAGAACAGCATTTCTGCTACCGTACCTTGTGCAACTGAATACACTACTTTGCATGTACTGACAGGTATGTTCCGCGTACATAATACACTAATCCACCGATTTGGATGGCCGGCGGGCCTCCATTCATGGCTGGGGGCAGTCCGTTGCCTTGCTGCTGCTGCTGCTGCACGCCGTTCTGCATGTTAGCACCATTCACGTTTGCGCCATTCGCATTCATCTTTATGTCCACGTTCACACTTCCTACTACTTCTCTCCAACTAGGTGTCTCTATACTCTCTCCTTTGACCAGATATAACAAGGCCCAAGTGGGGAGCATCCGCGAATTCCACAGACGACCCACCATCTGAATACATCACCATAAGTGCTACCTACGAATCGACAGGCAGCCGCGCAGCGACCGGTGTCTTCTCAGCATGCTCAAAGTGTCTGTTTCACGTTGACGAATTGGTTGTATTTCATTGTGGGCGGTTGCCTTCTCGCCATAGCGCAGTCTGCAGCGAAGACGAACACAGCAAAACACAGTCTTTGAGCCGGTACCGCCGCCGTCTCAATACATTATGTGTGGCGCCGCCGCCGGCCAGGGCAATCCATTCGCGACCACCGCCGCAGCCCGCGATAAAAATATGGGGGGGGGGAGGGCTGCACAAGGAGCGCATAAATTCAATCGGCTATCGGGGTATGTGAAGATGTCGCTCGCGATTGCGTCGCGAGTCTCGACCTTATCTTTCTTTCACGCACCACTCGGCAGTAATAGCTGAATGAACGGA
>JASAMZ010014129.1:0-17816 GCA_030248115.1 Linhomoeus sp. GSCO2_2 | reverse complement strand
AAAATCGCTCTAACTCGCTCAATTTGTGTCGTAAAGAGACGATCTCGAGCTCAGTGGATAGCTCACGACTCACGGATCATTTACGTACTACACGCACCAAGAAAAATAAACTTCGTTTTGCTCCATGGACAGAAGTACGACCCGGCTTGATTGCTCATAGTGCGTTCTTTTGTGCTCTGTCATATGTTTGTCAAAACTTTGACAAATTGTTGTCACTTTTTTAAAAACGTTGCTCGAAAGAGGGATTTTCTTGCTCTAAAAACCAAATCCCGGGCGATATCAATATTGCTAAGCAATACCCACTTGCGAAGGGGGAGCTCGTGAAGCGGAGCAATACGGGCGATGAGCTCTCGCACTCTCTGCAGAAAGAACGCAACTCAATGCAATGTCAGTCAGAATACAAACTCAACTTTTTAATACCGGAGCTTGTTGGATTGTTGTAGGCCTTTGGGTCCTCTAGGCGGCGTCGCAAGAACGGGCTCCCTAGGTGGTCCGACGCGGGAGTACGGTAGAAAATTCAAAATTTTGAATTTTTTTCCGCCCTTTAAAAAATCGTAACTCGAGTTTGAGACGGTGGATCCTCGCCAATTTAATTTCTGACCTGGACACTTATATTACCTTTCATTCGACACCAAAACCGCCGAGATCGGTCTTGCCGTTCGGGAGATCCGCGGTCACAAAAGTCCCTGGTCCCGAGCGGAAAATTCGGATTTTCGACTTTGAGTAGATTTTTGGGCCGGAAAACGCGCTGTTGGTGGCAAATTGACCATTGCAACGTGTTCAGCGTCAAAAGTTGGTCTAGACGAAGTGTCTTGACCATTTTGAGGTACCGTACCCCGGCCGCGCCGAATTTTTGAATCCCGGGGTCAAATTTTCGAAATTGAGTTTTCACTTGTTTCGGGGGTTTTCGACGACGCTGAGCACGAATCCGGTGTTCGTTTTGCGATTTGGGCCGCCTTTACCCTGACTTCGGCACCCGGCTGGCCAAAAATTGGGTCCCGGGGTCGAATTTTCAAAATTGCGTTGACAGTTGTTTCTTGGCTTTCTGATGCCGTAGAACACAAATCTGGTGTTTGTTTGGCGATTTTCGGTGCTTTTGGCCTGATTTTGGCCGAATACTCACGCTCTGTAAAATTTCGCGAAATTCCGAAAATACCGTCCGCCATTGATTTTGCTACGCCTACAGTACGCCGTCCACATAAGACGCGCTGAGAAAGGCGTCGAACCGAGTTATAGGAGCATCGTACTGTAGCACTACTGCCACCGACGCCGTCCACCCCAGCGGGGGAGCCCCCGCTGTGTAGCGTAGATAAGGCGCGCCTCTACATTTGGGGCGCCGCTGGCATTCTACATTGTGAGTGGCTATAGACAGTCAGCGGTCGATACAGCCCATCGTCCTCAGTACAGGCTGCTCCAACGCGTAACTTGCGCCACATCGGCCTCTATGTGTATGGATCTGCTTAAGCCCATCTGCTAAGTGTTGGAGTTTCTGTGCCCCCGTCTGCTAAAACAATCACGCGGAGTGCCTATCTGACACTCAAGGAGTGTCACGTATCACTTGTTCCGATTTGACGATCCAAATGATCTTACTCGTTTTGTTCATGCCTTAAAGCCGTCAACCATGATCCCGATCCCGATCACTTCAGGCTTCGTGGCCAGACCAATGGCCGCCCCCCACCTCGGCCACCTGACGCATCTGTGGGTGCACTTCTGCATAGCGGACGACAGCAGCGGCTCCCTGCTGCGCAATATCGCCATGGAGGCTCCCCTGCTGGAGAGGGTCCACGTTGACGTCTTGGCCCTGAACGTCTGTTGGGGGGATCGCACCGAAGGCAATCTCGTGGTCACGTACGGCGACCTCGTCAGCCTCTGCCAGCGGCTGGTCAGCCTCGACATCGAGTGTGTTTCCCTGCCGGAGAAGTATATGGGGCGTTACTGTCGCCAGATGGCCGTCAGACCTTCCTCGCACCGTGGAACGCTCAAGGTGCTGAGAGGAGTGAATTTTAGTATTGACCTGCCAACACTAAACGGGCTTTTGCTGCATTTGTTGAGTGTTGTTGGATTGGCTTTTGCTGCAGGTGGCCCATTACCATACGGGTCAGTGGCCCAGCCTGGACGAGCACTGGCCCGACGTTCGACCGGCAAGTCTGATCTGTGGCCAGTCGGTGGAAGTCACCGCGTCGGAGCAGAACTTAAGTCGGATGAGAAGCGAATTCTGGGATCCTTGGGTTCTGCCTAGCGATCACTTCTCTGCAGACTACTAGGCGATATCGTTTTTTCTTACGCCACTGTACAATTCGGCGCCGTCTCTTTGTTGTCTGATTGGAACACTCTCCTGCGTGATAGGAAGCCAAGTCTTGTCTGTCACTTGTAGGCTACAAGGAGCCTTAGAAGCTGACTCGGACGAGTGAGAAGCCAGGCCGATTCTTTGGTAACGCCGAGAAGCTGGCTGGCGCCGATTGCCATCGCTGGGACTATATATTGCAATCGGCTTCTTTTCGACTTTCCACAGACGACGATATTTTAGAGGCAGAACACAGAAGCAACGTTCATCATAAAGGCGTGTGACGACCTTCATGACCGACAACTCTACGTCCAACTGCTCTGCTGTCGGCACAAAAGGGGGTGTCGACTCATTCAGTAATTTGGCGTGGACTCGTTCAGTTACCTTGGTGTTGACTCCTTCAGAATTACTCGGTTAAGCAAGGCGACGGTGGTAATGTCACACCCAAAATACGCAACCACCCAGAAGGCGCCATATGGCGCCTTCTGGGTGGTGGCCACCCAAACTGCGCAATATGGCGCCTTCTGGGTGGTCGCTACCCCCTTAAGTCTACCCAGACTACGCAATAGTCGCCAGCCTCTTGTTTCTTTGCATTAAACAGAGACAAGACAGAGTATATCCCTTTCAGTTCAGGCTATGCTTAGGCTCGCCCTGCGCCCACCGTTCACAAGAGTCAGTCGGCGGTTCACCTCCTGCTCAGGACGGCTGTGCCCCTTCCCTGCTATAGCGCTTCTGGCAGCTTTCACTCATGCGAATTGCGCATTCTGGGTGATCGCCACCCAAAACACGCCATATGGTGGATTCTGGGTAACGACCACCCAGAATGCGCCATATTGCGCGTTCTGGGTGGATTGCGGAAAGTGGGTGTAGCAGTAACACCAACGACGCGCACCCGCGACGAGTGTGTTTCAAGCCGAAAATCGACTATAAGAAGGGGTAGTCGACCTCCAAAACCCGTGTCGGTATTCTGCGCGTCGTTGCAATGGTGCTGATAATTACGGAAAGATAGAAAGAAGTAGGGCGTCAGCGTGCCACAGAAGACGCCTTCAAATGACCTCACCGCCCACCGTTTCGGCGACCCAATTCAAGGCTTCGCCAATGCACAAATGCCATTCAATGCGTCTGAAATGACGGCACTGTATCAGTCGCGATGACGCGGCGCCTAGCCGGCCGTCTGTTTTGCAAGAGTGGTCAGTCGTTTGCGCGAAGTTGTATACTGTCTTGAAAGCATGACAGACGAGACGAAGTCGATCGAGAGAGATCCAAGAGAGGCCCAGCCTTTGAACAAAGGATGGCATCGACGTGGTCCTGAACGCGCCCAGCGTCATTTTCGCCACCGACTGGCCGGGTCGGTGAGTGGCGACGAAGTGTGCCAGTTGACTTGCGAGCAGGAACAAATTGCGACAAACTGGCTGATCTTTGAGAACTGTCTTGAGGCTTTTCATTGTCAAATTTACGCTCAGGAGCTTGGGCGCTTCACCTCGAAAACATGTCAGTGAAACATCTTTAGTTACTGTAGTTTTCGGAGTTTTGTTGAATCATTTTGATGTCGCATTTATACTTAGGCTTAAGTTCGCGGATTTTCCAGGCTGGCATGTAAGAACACAAGTACCCAAATAGCATCAAAATGGCGAGGGGGTTGGTCGCCCTGGAAGCGGAGGAGGCGGGTTGTTCTGCACTCTGTTTGTGTCACAAAGAGAGTCAGTGGCACCGTGGCAACGTTAATGCAGTATATCTGCGTGACTCATGTCTTGTTAACAACAAGGACGCTTCGACGGGACCTGGGATCACTGGGAGAAGGGAAGGAAAATGTCCGCTGGTGGCTCTTCAGTCAGCGTCAGCAGTCGATCCGGCGTCGGGGCTGGTGGTGGTGCTGGCCTTCCCAAGTATTCAGCAGCTCGGCGTCGGCAGGGCTCAGGCCGCGAAACTCGTACAGGCTCCAATCGATTGGGTCGCAGCAGTCCCCTCGGGTAGCGCAGCAGCCGTCGGCTGAAGGGAACAGTGGCGAGCCCAGGATTTTCCGATAGCGGCGGCGCTCTCCCGATAATTGTAGCACTAGGTGTGCCATGCCTCGGCACCTGGACGGGCTGCTACCAGAAGAACTCTGTGTTGAGGACTACCTACGCAAGTTTCTTGCGTCACTTGGCTGTACAGTGGGCAATATCGCAAAATTTTTTTGTATTTTCGCCGCGCCTCAGCGCGGCGAGGTGTATATATACGGATGACAATGTCTGTCTGTCTGTCTGTCTGTCTGTCTGTCCGTGCGTCCGTGGCACCGAAGTAAAAGATGTGACATGTGTGGTCAAGTAGAGTCAAGGTCGCTGAGTATGGATCCAATGTCCGTTTCTGTTGCTAATTTCGCATTTTTGAGATATTCACAATTAAAATTCAAAAATGTCGAAAATCGACTTATTCACCTGATGAGCTAGCCGCGAAATTTCTTCAGAAATGGAAAGAGCACGGACCGCTGATAATTTGTGACACGAAAGAAATTTTTTGTCGATGTGAAATTTGATAGAAATACGAAATTGTTTGTCGAAATTTCATAAATTGACAAAAATAGAACGTAATTTATTGACAAATGTGGATGCAGAAATTGAAAGGTCGCAAGCCAGTAAGAATTTGTGACATAGTTTTTCAGTTTTGAAAAATTGCAATTTAGAGATATTTACAATTAAAATATGAAAATATCGAAAATCGACTTTTTCGCCTGATGAGCTAGCGGCGAAATTTCTTCAGAAATGGAAATAACATAGGCCGTGGACAATCTGTAACACAAAAGAAATTTTTTGCATATGCGGAATTTCATAGAAATACGCAATTATTTGCCAAAATTTCATAAATTGACAAAAATAGAACGTCATTTATTGACGAATATGATTGCAGAAATTGAAAGGTCGTAAGCCAGTTAGAATTTGTGACATGGTTCTACAGCTTTGAAATACTGCAATTTAGAGATATTTACAATTAAAATATAAAAAAGTCGAAAATCGATTTTGCCGCCTGATGGACTAGCGGCGAAATTTCTTCAGAAATCGAAAGAGCATAGACCGCGGATAATTTGTAACACAAAAGAAATTGTTTGCAATTGTGGAATTTTATAGAAATACGCCACAATTTGCCAAAATTCTACAAAATGTCAAAAGCGTCATAACGCAGAAATGCGTACACCAAACGCAATTCCTAGTAGAGAACGACTGCACCAAACGGAAACGGTTGGCAAGTTTTTTGTTCGATGTGGCGTATTCCCACAGGCATAAAACTTCAGATGAACGGCGTCGTATCATGCCGATACCATATAGCGAACGCGGCGATATCACTGAGCTTTAGATCAGTTGTACAGACAACCGTATCGTGGTAATAGCTGCATTTGAATTGTGGTACACGTTTTCAAGATACCTTCGCTAGATGCGGCTAAATATGCGAATGAAATTCACTATACTGTTCACCAAGATTTGACAGACACAAAGTATAGGTTGAACTTTTTACACACACAGCTTGTTTGTATATGTATACTATATATACAATCGAATTTTTTTGTGTTTTCTATTTTGTATATATACAAATCTATCAAAGTTTTTCTTTGTATAGGTATGCTTTATATATTGTATATTTTTCTACCGAAACCAAAACACAAGAAACGCTACAAAACGGCGTGCCAAGACCTCAGTAGAATTAATGCGTGAAGGATGGTGGTCGTCAGACTACTTTCCATAGCTGAAGTGTGCCACCAGACCTTTCGGATTGACAAACTTTTGGACAAGCTAAGATATTGGCGAAGTGTGCCCAGCAGACTGACCGTTAGTCGACAACATTTCGCACAAATATAGTATGAAATTACTGTAGAAATATGCAAAATACAAAGTTTGTGTATTTGCCTTATTTCGCCCGCCCTCCGGCGGGCGACACCATACGAGAGCTCGGCGTGCGTGCGTGCGTACGTATGTACGTACGTAACGCTCTCGGATCTCGGCGTTGGCAAGTCGTAGAGCGGAGATCTTGGGCTCTACGGATAGGTCTCGACTCACTGATCATTCCGCTAAGAGGTTTCAAAATTCAAAAGTTTGAATTGCGCGCGCTACAGTAACCCGAAGGTCAAAACGCAAAACGGCTCTAGCTCGCTCGTGTTACGTCGTAGAGAAGCAATCGACACGTCAGGTGAAAGCTCTCGACGTGTTCTTTCATGCGTCCGCAAAAGTTTTTTCAATTACGCAAACACGCACCGCGGAAAACGCCATTCTCGGAATTTTGACGCTAAAATCGCTCTAACGCGCTCAACTTGCGTCGTAGAGAGACGATCTCGAGCTTTTTGGATAGCTCCCGACTAACTGATCATTTGTTCTCCCATTGGTCGCAACTCAAAAGTTTGAATTTCGCGAGTTACAGTAACTCGAAGGTGCAAAAGCACAAGAACGGCTCTAACTCGCTCGTCTTACGTCGTAGAGTGGCAAGCGACACGTCAGGTGAAGGCGCTCGACGTTTTCTTTCATGCGTCTGCAAAAGTTTTTTCAATTACGCAAACACGCACCGCGGAAAACGCCATTCTCGGCATTTTGACGCTAAAATCGCTCTAACGCGCTCAACTTGCGTCGTAGAGAGACGATCTCGAGCTTTTTGAATAGCTCCCGACTCACTGAACATTTGCTCTTCCATTGGTCAAAACTCAAAAGTTTGAATTTCGCGAGTTACAGTAACTCGAATGTGCAAAAGCACAAAACGGCTCTAACTCGCTCGTCTTGCGTCGTAGAGTGGCAATCGGCACGTCAGGTGAAAGCTCTCGGCGTGCCCTTTCACGCGGCAGCAATAAATTTTTCAATAACGCAAGCACGCACCGCAGAAAGCGCCATTCTCGATATTTTAACACTAAGATTGCTGTTTGCTACATGCAGAAGTGCGACACGGTTTGATTGCTCGTAGTGCGCTGTTTTGTGCTCTGGCAAGTGTTTGCCAAAACTTTTACAAGTTTTTGTGTTGCTTGAAAGAGGAATGTTCTTGCTCTAAATGCCAAATCGCGGGCGAAATCAATATTGCTATGCAATGCCCTCTTGCGAAGCGGGGGCTCATGAAGCAGAGCGTGCGGGCGATGAAATCTCGCACTCTCTGCAGAAAGAACGCAACTCTTTGCAAAGTCAGTCAGAATACAAACTCAAGTTTTTAATACCGGAGCTTGTTTTGTATATGTATATGTATATTTTGAAAACTTTGTATTTTGTACATGTATATGTATATATGTGACCGGGAGAACCCGTCTTCAGTGAAAACTCGGATATCCGGGTTTTCACTGAGTTGGTTAGTGAAAACCCGGATATCCGGGTTTTCACTGTTGAGTTAGTGAAAACCCGGATATCCGGGTTTTCACTGATCGGTTAGGGAAAACCCGGATAATTCTCCGATATGCTCAAAATCGCGCAATACACTGCTATAACTATATTTCTATTGCCTGAAGGCCGTTTGGTTCCTTCCAATTTAGGCTATGCTTAGGCTCGCCCTGCGCCCACTGTCCACAAGAGTCAGTCGGCGTCGCAGTCTGGCGGGTCGAAGCTTAGGCTTAACGCGACCGGTGACCGACTTCAGGGCGCGCGGAGCGAGCCCTGAAGTTGGTGGTCGCGCTAAGCCTCAGTTTTCGACCCGCCAGGCGCGACGCCGGCCGAGTTTTAGTGCAAGCAGCGGGTGGGGTGAACACTCCTCCATCTACTTCGCCTCCTGCTCAGGCCGGCTGTGCCCCTTCCCTGCTAGCGCTTGCGACAACTTTCAGTCACGTGCAAGCTGTAAGCGGGATGCACATTCCCCGTATACTTCGCCCCGTGTTGAACCAGACGTGCCAATTGGCCGCAAATCATGCGAAAATCATGCGCATTGTGAAAGGGGCGGTTCGGCACAGACGCAAGGTACCTATTGCTAAGATCGCACGTTTCGCACTCCAGGACGTTTGTTTCGCGCAATAAACAGCGCGATTTGCCATTCAGAAGCTCTTGTTTCGTCAGCAGTGTTGAAAACTATAGAAGGGTCGTATTCTAGGCTATTTCTTAGAAAAGATTGATGAAAACGCAGCTATCATGATTTTCACGATCCTCCCACGAAATCTCGCATATCCGGGTTTTCACTAAACTTTCAGTGAAAACCCGGATAATTTGACATTATCCGGGTTTTCACTAACCCGTCAGTGAAAACCCGGATATCCGGGTTTTCACTAAGTCGACCAGTGAAAACCCGGATATCCGGGTTTTCACTGGATCCGGGTAGTCACGGTAACATATATACAAAAACATATACAAAGAAATATACAAACAAATAAACAAAACCACTTTGTATGTGAAAATATTGCCCACTGTACTTGGCTGTCGTGTTAGGACCACGATCGGACGGTGGTCTACCGCGCCAGACCACTTGTGTGACCAGAAAACTGCTATAGTGTTGGTGCGAGCGCACGTCTGTTCAATTCTAAGATCTAATGACGTTCCTTGTGCAACCCGCGACGAGTGTGTTTCAAGTGCTAAAACCACTATAAGAAGCGGCTGTTCGCAAAGACACCAGCCGGCATTAGTCGCGCCGTTGCGGTGGCGTTGAAATCGCGTTGCAGACTTGCACGCATGTTTTGGCTCCAGAGTGCAACGAAGGAGTCTGTCACGTCGAGACAAACGTAGCGCAAGCACAACCAACGGCTAAATCTGAACGAGTCCACCCCTTTTACTGAACGAGTCCACCCCAAAAGTCTGAATGAGTCCACCCCAAATTCTGAATGAGTCCACCCCAAATTCTGAATGAGTCCACCCCCATCCCCGTTCAGCGAAGCAAAGGTTGTGCGCCTAGCTCCGCGTAAGCGAGCGCACTATGGTGTTGTGCAGGCTTGTTTAAATCGGTTCTTGCACACACATAGTGCTTTGGACGCCGGTGTTAAGCAGCGGCCGAGCAAAGTGATTTTAAAGCTTCACTTTGCGTATCTAGAACTGTCTTTTACATGATTCAGCAAATGGCCGTCTCCTTGTTTCCTTAAATTACTTTCAGACACAGTATATTCCTTCCAGTTCAGGCTATGCTTAGGCTCGCCCTGCGCCCACAGTTCACAAGAGTCAGTCGACGTCGCAGTCTGGCGGGTCGAAGCTTAGGCTTGACGCGACCGGTGACCGACTTCAGGGCACGCGGAGCGCGCCCTGAAGTTGGTGGTCGCGCTAAGCCTCAGCTGAGACCCGCCAGGCGCGACGCCGGTCGAGTTTTAGTGCAAACTGTAAGTGGGATGAACACTCCTCCATCCACTTCACCTCCTGCTCAGGCCGGCTGTGCCCCTTTCCTGCTAGCACTTGCGACACAAAGGCGCGTTGGCACTACATTGATGACAGTCACACTAATGCGGCTGCATTCTCTGTAAGGGGGGGGGGGGGGGGGGGAGAAGGTGGGGAATAGGGTGTTGTGGGGGGGGGGCATCGCTACTCGGCGCGCCTGCTCAGAATTTGGGGTGGACTCATTCAGAATTTGGGGTGGACTCATTAAGAATTTTGGGGTGGACTCATTCAGTAAAAGGGGTGGACTCGTTCAGAACTCACCAAGCACAACACATCCCACAACCACACAGTACAGGTGGGCTGACCGATAGCTGGCGATGACGCGACGCTCAGCCGGCGAAACTTTTGCTCCGTAGTCATAGACAGACGCAGAAGTTAGACGCTGTTTGATGGTCAGTGTTGCCAAATTGGCTCGTCGTCAATTGTTGGGCAACTAGATTGTACCGTTACACTGCTTGTGAGTGAGCACTGCATCGACTTACACTCAGGTAATGAAACGGCTTGGTTGTGCTTCACTTTACAGCTAATTACTGTAGAAAGCGGTTACGTAAGACCGGGAGCGAACAACCTACGACGACGACGGGTACAAATTTTAAATCGAGGCCATTAGCGCCGAACTCAACGTTATCTTCGACGAACACTCTCGCGCGAACGAAACAAACTGCAAAGGAGTGAACTAACACAGCATTGAAATGGTCAACGCTGTACCTACATACTATCTACTTACCTACACAGTACCAACACGTCATGTTACCAACTCGATAGCCACAAGCGTCCACCAACCAACCCAAAGAACGCGAGAGCACGGCACACACACAAGCCAAAGTACCCGCTGTCCAAAGTGATACCGGATGAGCGTCACGAATCGGCATCGGCTTACTACACATCACGAATCTCATCACCAATCACGACTTTCACAATGACCACCACAGCACTCCTGGATTCTCTTGACGATGGCGGACGAAAAAAACTTCGGCTGCTACTTGGCTTTCGATTTCAACGTTTGGCCCACAAGCGTCTTCTGAAGAAGTGTGAAATTGTCATGTGCCAGTTGTAACGCCACCAAGCAACTCAGCAAAGACCACCAACCGCAAAAGTGACGTCCCCTTCACTGGCGTACAGTTCGCTCCACATCTGGCGATAGGCGTCGCGCAGCAATTCTGTGTTGTCTTCAACGCTGGCGCCGCCATTCTGACCCTGAAACGAGCTGCAGATGCGTTACCAGAAGACTGTCACCGGCCAACCTAGGATGCCACGCTTTTGCACCAATCCAAGGCTTCGACCACGCATTTAGCCTCACGTACAGGGTGGCGAAAAGCGATGTGCTTGAGAAGTCGCTCTTTCCGACAGGCACCGTAGTCGCACTCCTCCACGCGGCAGCTGTAGCGCGCCATCCCCCTGTTGAGCCGCAGGTGGCTGTAGACGTGTCCCGCGGCAGACTTGACGTTCATCGCCACGTGGCAGACGCGGCAGAACGCCCGCTGCTCCACCCGCCTCTTCTTCGTCTTCTTCTTGCGGCTACTAGCTGAAGTTTGGAAAATTATGGCATAGTTGAAGCGAAGCCGGCGAAACTATGCACACCTCACATACACTACCCCAGTTAGCTACCGATGCACAGGCCTTGCCATTACCTGGAGTTTCCACAGAAACGGTCTCTGCGAGAGTCCGGAACGAGAGGATCTCCGACGGATTCTCACTGAACGACTGGCCACTGCGACTGAGGTGGGAAAACGCCGGGCAGGGTGGGAAGCCGGCCTGGTGGAAAACCTCTTCGATATTCGGAGGAATTTCGGCCGCGTTTGAATCGGCGCCGCTTCTGGCAGACGCGTCTCCCATGTCTGGCAGAATGACGTTTTCGTGGCTGGCGTGACCAGTGGCAGACTTCGACTTCTTTGCACGTTTGCCAGCTCTCTGGTGCCGCTGGGGTTCCACTTCGCCTTTGAACAGCTGGCGCTTCGTCTCCCGATATTTGTCCATCAACTCCTCTTTGTGGTCTCCCACCACTTCTTCGAATGTCACTGCCCCGCCGTCCCAGTGGTGGCACCTCTTCAGATGATGGACCATGGTCAGCTTGTAGCCACTGCCGTGGCCGCAGCTCTTGCAGAGGAAGCGACAGAGGCCCTCGTCTTGGGCCATGTGGCGCCACGTGTGGTAATATTGGCTAGTGGGCGTGGCGCCACACGCCTTGCAGATGGGCAGACTGAAGTGGCAGAGTGGCAGATTCAATCAGGACAGCAGGACAAGACTATGGTGGACTCTTGAAATGTGAGACCAGTTGGCAACCAACCAACCCCACTGGCGAGTACTTGAACGGCCGTCCAGGCTTAGCCTTGCTTGCTCTAATCGAGTCGATTCGCGACTCTGCAGGCTTTCTGGAGCGCTGACGCCTCCCAGCTCCCCGCTTGACCTTTGACCGACCCTTGGTCGACTCTAAATCCCCCGTGTTGTGGCTCGCGTTGCACAACTGATCTGACTTCTGAAAGATCCAATCGCACCTTGGCCTTCCCAGTTGTCCTCCCGACGCCAGAGGTCAACGACCGCGTCCATGGGATTGTCCTCCTGAGCAAGCAAAGCACACACTCAACAACTGAAGGGGCCACGCGCAATCATAAGCACTCCACAGCTGACATTCAAGAATTCCTCGCAATTGGCCTGTAACGACAAATGGTGCAAATCAGCCTCCTCCATCTCTTCGTCGGCGGTCGCAGTGAGAGATTCCTGCATCCTTGCAGCAGCGGCAGTCATGTTGGACGATCCAGACAGGTCGAACTGCGGCGCTGGCGATCCCTGGACCCCTGAAGTCTCTGCGACAATTGATGTAGCCACTCAGCCATAAGTATGGAAGTCGGTATCCAAACCGGACCTCCGTCGCTTTCCACGGCCAGGCGCGTCGGCATTGGCTTGACGTCATCTCTGCTAATGAAGGGACAAGGATTTTCATTAGGCTTCCACACAAAATGATCTAGCGCAGCGAGCGGGACGAATGGATGGGGGGGGGGGGGGGGGGGGGAGGGGCGGTGGCAGTCGGGGAATGGTTGCAGTTTTGAGAGCCAGACAATTTGGCAAAATTCGCTGTGGATTAACACGAATCGCGAATGTGAATATTCAGCAGCAAAAATTTGCCCACTAGAGACACTTATCTCGTAGCTACGATTGTGGGGAGGGGGAGGGGGGTGGACCTTCAACCTACATAAGCCGACAACGGAAGACAGAGAAATGAACTCAGTCGACCAACTCGAGCATCTGGGACTGACGAAGAACGGCATCGAGGAGGCGCTTCCTCCCCTCGTCTGGCGTATACACCACCTGACAAGCGAAGAGTAATTCAGAATTCCTCCACTACTGAGAAGGTAGTGAAACTGCACCAATTTCGCTACGACAGGCAGTACCAACTCATTCAAAAGTTCAGCACACGGAGCACCGTCTCATACTGTACAATGTAGAGAGAAGCAACCTACACGTAAAACTCACTTACCACAAAGTTCTCACTGGGGTGCTGTTGGCTGAAGTGACTCTGCAGAGAGTTCTCAGTGGCAAAGTGGGCGCCAGTGCAGAGAAGGCACTGGTAGGGGAACCAGTGGAGGTGGACGAGCGTCACGTGCGTCTCCAGGGACGCCCGCCCACCCGCCACCACCTTTCCGCATTCGGAACAACGAAGTTGCGCTGCCATATTAGCGGTTGTTTATGGCAGAAGTGCGAGATCACAACGCAATCGAGCAAAGAGTAGCATAAGAGAAAGACAAAATGCCGTGGGGCGGGGGGGGGGGGGGCGCGCATGGGTGAAACGGTAGCCCCGTTGCGCGTCGCTTCGCTTCGCTACGCTGTGTTGCGTTGAACCGCCGCAAAGCGCTAGCGTTGTACCGGGTGTCCCAAAAAATTGTATCCACTTTTTCTCCGGCTCATTACTCGCGACTGCGATGACGTATCTCAACCAAACTTTGCACATTCACACACTATAATGTTGTTAATCGGCTCACAAACTTTTGTTAGCAGAAGCCATACACAAGCATAGCTACAATCGCTTAAGTGAGGTACATGCAAAACCACTTTGACTCACGCAGTCCCTTTGCGTTCCAGCTGGCAAACTGCAACCAAATATTACTCAGATGAACGTAAGGGGTCGACATATTACAACTTGGCAAATGTGGACTCAGTTTGTCGCCCATGGGCCTCAACAGCACATTTCAGCCTGTCGCGACATCCTTAAAATGATGCTCGGCGAAATCACGTCCTGTGGAAGATCGTCCCAGACTTAGCAAATCTTTGCTTTCAGAGCATCAATTGATTCAAACGTGGTGCTTCGGTTCTGTTTTGACCACTTTGTCGACATTATTTGCATCAGCAACAGTCACAGCAGGCTGTCATCAAGCTACGTCGTCTAGCTTGAAGTGCGCGCAGAACGCGAAAAGTTTGTGGCGTGAGCAGTTTATATGGTCGTAAATCAAGCTACACTGAAGCGGTTGGGCTACAATTTGGCACACTTGTGTAGAACACATCTGGGTATATGTGCACCGAGTTTCGTCAAAATTGATTCACAGGGGCGCAAACAGTGAGCTGGAGAAAAAGTGGATACTTTTTTTTGGGACACCCGGTATGTTGATGCGCGACGAGTGAGTTGTTCGTGTTGGCGAGTAGACGAACGGACGCCGTGCGTACATACTACGCGGTACAACTATGTATGTCGACACCGTATCTTCAGGGAACAAGGAACAATAACAACTCATTGGTAGGAAAACTTTGTGTATTCTCATTTGTCGCTTCAGCTCTCCGGAAAGCACCTCTTGACCAGCTCCAGGGCCCTGTGATGGCTGTCCTCTAGCGCCACTGGAGTCAGCGTCGTCAGCTGCTCTCCCTTGTGGAACCTCTTCAGATGTTTCTGAATGGTGGCCCTGTAGTTGGACTGGGAGTCGCAACTGGACACTGGGCAGCGAAAGAGCAGAATTCCTTTGGGATCTTCTTTGCCTTTGCCACTGTGCTGGGTGACGGCGTGAATTAGGCGCTGCTCTGGGAACTGGAATGGGCGGAATCTGGCGATCCAGTGACCATTATTTGGCTTTTGGCCGATTAGGATGCACTGACATTGCAACATAACATCGTACCTTGTCGACTGGTTTCTTGCAAAGATTGCAGTTCGCCGTCTCGGCCGCGTCAACTTCTGGCGACGGGGACTGCGCAGTGGATTCCTGATAAGTGGACAGTCAACATAGGTACATTCACATACATCATGCGGACAGACTTCAAATGGTTGCCGCCTTTCGACCTTCAGTGCCTTCGCTGATGGATCAAATTCGCCTTTCGCCTTGCCAAAGAGCTGCCAGTACATCTGGCGAGCAATGGGTCGCAAAACGCCATGGTCGTCTCGAATGAACTCGTTCTGTCGCATCTTTGAGGTCACCTGCGAGAAATGTATTGGGTTCGCTGTAAGACCCGTCAACTTCTCACGTGGCGTGAAATTTGCACAGTGAACAATGGTCTCGTCAAATTCAAAGGCGCTGTCGCGGAACTTTTGCCACATGACCGTCAAAGGTGCAAGACGACACATTCCACGCTTGAGTGAACTCGGTCGCAAGGGCCACCTGGTGTTTCTTGGCCAAGTGGCGTTCCATCAACGACTTGCGAATGCTTTTGTGCTGGCAGCCGGGGAAGGTGCAGTGGAAGGGCGCCTTCCCCGTCTCCTTCAACAGGTGCCAGTAGACGTGCCTGAAATCACTGACCTCATGGCTGGAGCACATCTTGGACCTGATGCCAGGGGGACAGCCTACGAGAAGTCGGCGTGCGTACGTTTAAACTACATACTTGTCACTTCTGAAAGCGGACCTTTACAATGTCAGTCAGACTACAAACTCAGTTGTTAAAGAGAGATAATTCCCAACCTTGAACGATTGTGTTTAATTGGATCCCCTCGACAGAGGCTGCAGGAGATGCTCTTGCGAACGCTGTCCTTCTGACACTTCTTCGTGACGAGACGCCTGGCACGCTCTTCGCTGCTCGATGACCCCGTTTCAGTAGTCTTGCATGACAGGGTTCTTGGACGCGATGGCTTTCCATCGCTTAACGGCAATCTTCCAAACAGCTTCTGCATGGTTCTCTCAAAATCGGCCGCCAACTGCACGGCGCGATCCTTGACATCTGGCGTCGATTCTCTGAAGTCCGCACGACAAATAGCTCACGTGACAACCTCTGCGTCTGACACCCTTCCCTCCCTCCGCTCACGCATTGTGGTAGTATTTGCTGTGGGCCACCGCCTGGCACTTCATGACAAATGCGGCGCTGCAGCCGCTATGGCCGCAGGCGAATCGTTTCAGGTTCTGGTCCTTGGCCAGGTGAGTCCACGCGTGCGTTTCGAGGCGTCGAATCCGCTGGTCGCAGGCCCGGCACGTCAAAGGCTGGTCTGCGACCGGCTTGTTGCGCCCTTTATCGAAGTGTTGACCAGATGGGCGTGACTGGGACAGGCCACTCCTGAATAGTTGGTACCACATCGAACATTTCGATTCAATTGGTCCATGTTTCTACTAGTGAAATTTGGCACCACGTTGAGGAACAAGCACGTACGAACAAGCACTTTCGAACGCCGTATCGCACGACGTAAGACGAGCGAAAGCGAGCAAGCGCCGTCTTGCGTTTTGGTCACTTTGGGTCATTGCAACCACGTCTGTGACTCTCACACTCAAGCGCTCACGTAATCGTTTCTTTTGCAGTGGTTGAAGGCCTCTGAGCCCTCCTGCGATCATACAGCACTCTCTCATCTTCCCCAGCACTGAGTCTGACTATTGGTTGGGTTGCCGTCTCCTCTGTCGCCGCAGTGGCTCCCAGACTTGTCACGCTCGCTCTGTCAACATTGGCCTCTGGAGAGTTATGGTGGCGGAGGCTTGTGACCGCGTTCTCGTCCTGATTTGTGCCAACGTCATCTGGCTGCGGCTTCATTTTCACTGGAGAGATCAGGAAGATCTCAGTGGCGCCGTGGGCCTCCACTGAAGTCGCAGGCGTGACTCTATTGCTCATGGGCGTTGCTCCACTCGCGCGAGAGTTCAAGCTCAGAGAGCTCTGATTCAGGGGTTGCCCCAGTGGTGCCATTCCAACACTTGGTGTCATGGTCTCAGGTTGTCTGGCAGTGCTCGAGCTGGAAGGTAGCGACATAGTGACTTGAAATGCAGATGCAAATCAGATAATCACTGAAATCACTCACAACTGTCCTGCAGAAGCAAACGACAGTCGCGACGCCGCCCATTGTACTTGGCTTGACGTGCTGCTGAAGCGTTGCCATGGTATGAAGGTGCTAGGAACTATCCTTTGTGGTAAGGTTCACCTGAGATTTGCCGATGCCTGCTGAGACGGCGTCCACTGCGGCTGGAACTGGCCCGCGCTAAAAGCAAGATGGAAATTCATCATTGTCACCACACATACATAATGTAAGGTGCGGCCCTTGCTCCTTGTACAAAGGGCTCAACTTCAGCGTGCGTGGTCGAATCACCATACAAAATCCAAGTCGCCAACCTCGACTCAACGAAGGAACGCTGGACGAGCATCTGAAGCTTCTGCTGGTTGGCCTCGTTCGGACGGAACATGATCTGCAAACGCCAGCAGAGCATGCAGGCACCAAAACAACTCAAATCTCAGCCTTACAGTATACCGTGATGGCGTCCCTGGGGTGCAAGGCCTCGTGGTGGGCCTTGAAGTAGGTGTATGTGGGGAGGCGCACGTGTGGGCACAGTCGGCACTCGTAGGGGAACCACTCCAGGTGTTCAGAGATCACGTGGGCCTCCAGCGCCACGCCAGGGTCCAATTGGCCGTCCGCCTGCATCTGAAGGCCGCACTCGCTGCACTTTAGGGGTGCTGGAGGGTCCATGGGTAATGGAGTGAGCCCTTGTGGGAAAGTCGCAATAGAGTCTCTAACGTTTATGCGTTGGTTAATACTTATGTCACCAAGATTAATTTCGGGTTTCTGGCACCGCCGCTTGCGGCTAGGTATTGAAATCAGCGGCGCACATAACCATAGCTCCGCGAAACGCCAGCGCGTCTATCGCATTTACGTAAATCAGGATCGGGTCTGAAAGATAATCAAATCACGCCGACCTAGGGGGAGCTTTAGTAGATGCGTGTCAACGGCAAACAGCTTGGGGGTGGGGGGGGGGGGGGGGGGGGGCTACCGAGCTGAAACCCCCCCCCCTCCCTCTCGCTACTAAAATATTAAAAGAATCGTCCCTTTAAAAGATACACGTTTTGGGGTGACGCGACGATATAGACAGTGGAAT